>JAHRHZ010000019.1:45874752-45914802 GCA_024137785.1 Ginglymostoma cirratum | reverse complement strand
CTCCCTATTTATTTCAGAACCCTCTTCCCCTCCCCCATTTCTGATGAAGGGTTTCGGCCCGAAACGTCAAGTTTTCCTGCTCCTGTGATGCTGCTTGACCTGCTGTGTTCATCCAGCCCCATGCTTGTTATCTGCTATCTTTGCTGTCTGTTTTCAAGTATGTCTGGACATTGAAGTTTGTTGTAAGGAAGCTAAACAAACAGTCAAATTCACAGCTGTCCTTGGAGAAACCTGTGTGTGAGAGCTCACAGCAGGGGAGAAGCTAAGTGGCTTTTTAAAGTGTAGCCTCACTGTTTATTTTGTAAATTTACAAATTGTGACTAGAGTGTGCTTTTTTCTTTATTATATATTGCTATTGAGATCTGTCTCTTAATTAAACTTTAAAAATATTTTTAAAAATGTTAAGCTAGTCTGGAGCAGCGTTTTTGGAGCAGTAAGACTGGGATATTTTCTGGGTCTGTAGATTGTTAAGGTTCAAGGATGGCATTTAGTAGAGTGATGTGTTCTTCATGTTGGATGTGGGAGATTAGGGTGAGTTTCCATGTTACTGATGACTATGTCTGCAAGAAGCGTGTTTGGTTGCAAATTCTATCAGATCGTGTGGATTTGTTGGAGAGGCAATGAGGAATATACAGGAGCTAGTGAGTTTGACGGATGTCTGTTGCAGAAAGGGAGATAAACCAAAGATACATTCGGGTAAATGGATTACCTCCAGGAAAGGGAGGCAGGTAATGCAGAAGTCTCCTGTGGCTATCCCCATCTCAAACAAGTATGCAGTTTTGGAAAATGTAGGGGTGATGGACTGTCAGGGGAATATAACACTGACAGCCAGGTTCCTGGTACTGAGACTGGCTCTAATGTAATGAGGGGTTCACCAGGTTCCAAATGATCAATTGTGACAGGGGACGCTCGAGTCAGAGGCACAGACGGATGATTCTGTGTCCAACAGTGAGACATCTGAATGGTGCGTTGCCTCCCTGGTGCCAGGATTAAAGATATTTCAGAGAGGGTGCAGAATGTTCTTAAAGAGGAGTGGGACCAGCAGGAAGTCATTGAACGCATTGGCACTAATGACACAGAAAGTGAAATGGACGAGATTCTGAGGAGATTAAAAAAGAAAATTAGCTAGGAATTCAAAAAGTACATCTATGAGGGGAGTAATATCTGGATTACTCCTCGAACCACAAGCTAGTGAGGGTAGAAAGAGGAGGATAGAGCAGATGAATGCATGGCTAAGGAGTTGGTGCAGGGGAGAAGGATTCACATTTTTGGATCATTGGAATGTCTTCTAGGGTAGAAGTGACCTGTATCAGAAGGACGGATTGTACCTGAATTGGAAGGGGACTAATGTACTGGTGGAGAGATTTGCTAGAGCTGCTTGGGAGGATTTAAACTAGCTAGGGTGTGGGGTGTGGGGTGGGGAACCTGGGGAGATTTGAGGAAAGTGATCAGTCTGAGACTGGTACTGTTGGAAAAAAGAGTAAGTCTTACAAACAAAGCATGCAGAAAGAAAGCAGAGAACGAAGTAGGACTACATTTAAACTACATTTATTTCAATGCAAGAGGCCTAACAAGTAAGGCAGATGAACTCAGGGCATGGTTAGGAATGTGGGATTGGGATATCATAGCAATTAGAGATGTGGCTCAGCAATGGACAAGATTGGCAGCTTAATATTCCAGGGTATAGATGCTATAGGAAGGATCGAAAGAGGATCGTCAGAGGAGGGGAAGTGACGTTTTTGATTAGGGATAACATTATAGCTGTATTTAGGGATGATATTCCTGGGAATACATCCAGAGGAATTATTTGGGTAGAACTGAGAAATAAGAAAGGGATGATGACCTTATTGTGATTGCACTATAGAACCCCCAGTAGTCAGCAGGAAATTGAGAAACAAATTTGTAAGGAGCTCTCAGTTACCTATAAGAATAATAAGGTGGTTATGCTAGGGAGTTTTAATTTTCCAAACGTAGACTGGCATTGCTATCGTGTTAAGAGCTTGGTTGGAGAGGAATTTGTTAAGTGTATACAAGAAAATTTTCTGATTCAGTATGTGGATGTACCTACTAGAGAGGGTCCAAAACTTGATCTACTCTTGGGAAATAAGGCAGAGTACGTGATTGAGTAGCCAGTGGGGAGCACTTTAGGGCCACTGACCATAATTCTATTAGTTTCAAAATAGTGGCAGAAAAGGATGGACCCGATCTAAAAGTTAAAGTTCTTAATTTGAGGAAGGCCAGTTTTGATGGTATTAAGAAAGAACTTTCAAAGTTGATTGTTGAAGGGGATGTGGCCGATGTTAGCAGGTAAAGGGACGGCTGGAAATGGGAAACTTCAAAAATGAGATAACGAGAGTTCAGAGACAGCATGTTTCTGTTAGAGTGAAGGGCAAGGCTGGTAGGTGTTGGGAATGCTGGATGACGAGAGAAATTGAGGTTTTAGTCAAGAATAAGAATGAAGCATTGACAGCAGAAATCGAGTGATTCCCTAGAAGAATATAAAAGCAGCAGCAGTATACTTAAGAGGGAAATCAGGAGGGCAAAAAGGGAACAAGATAGCTTTGGTAAATAGGGTTAAGGAGATTCCAAAGGGATTCTACAAATACATTAAGGACAAAAGGATAACTCAGGAAAGAGTAGGGCCACCCAAAGATCAGCAAGGCCATCAATGTGTGGAACTGCAGGAAATGGTGGAGATATCAAACAAACATTTTGCATCCGTGTTTACTGTGGAGAAGGATATGATCAATAGAGAACGTGAGGAAATAAATAGTGACATCTTGAAAAATGTCTAGATTACAGAGGAGGAGATGCTGGTTGTATTAAAATGTATAAAGGTGGATAAATCACTAGGACTTGATGAGGTGCATCCTAGAACTCTGTGGAAAGCTAGGGGAATGATTGCTGGGCCCCTCGCTGAGGTATTTGTATCATCAATAGTCACTGATGAAGTGCTGGATGACTGGAGGTTAGCTAAACTGGTGCCACTATTTAGGAAAAGTGTAAGGAAAAGCTATAGACCCGCGAGCCTGACATCGGTGGTGGGCAAGTTTTTGGAGGGAATCCAGAGGGACACAAAGTACATGTATTTGGAAAAGCAACGACTGATTAAGGATAGCCAACCTGACTTTGTGCATGGGGATTCGTGTCTCATGAACTTGGTTGAGTTTTTTTGAAGAAGTGACAAAGAGGATTGATGAGGGCAGAGCAGTGGACGTGATCTATATGGACTTAAGTAAGGCATTCGACAAGTTTCCTCATGGTAGGCTGCTTAGCAAGATTAGATCACACGGAATAGAGAGAGAACTAGCCATTTGGATACAGAACTGGCTGAAAGGTAGAAGACAGAGGCTGATGGTGGAGACTGGAGGCCTGTGACCAGTGGTGTGCCGCAAGGATCGGTGCTGGGTCCACTGCTTTTTATCATTTATTTTAATGATTTGGATGTGAACATAGGAAGTATGGTTATTAAATTTGCAGATGACACTAAAATTGGAGGTGTAGTGGACAGCGAAAAATGGTTACCTCAGAGTACAACGGGATTTTTATCAGATTGGTCAATGGGCTGACGAGTGGCAGATAGAATTTAATTTAGATAAATGTGAGGTGCTGCATCTTGGAAAGGCAAATCAGGGAAGGACTTATACACTTAATGGCAATGTCCTGCGGAGTGTTTCTGAACAAAGAGACCTTGGCGTGCAGGTTCATAGTTCCTTAAAAGTGGAGTCATAGGTGGATAGCATTGGTATGCTTGCGTTTATTGGTCAGTAAATTGAGTATAGGAGTTGGGAAGTCGTGTTGAAGCTGTACAGGACATTGGTTAGGCCACTATTCGAATACTTGCGCAATTCTCATCTCCCTGCTATAGGAAGGATGTTGTGAAACTTGGAAGGGTTCAAAAAAGATTTACAAGGATTTTGCCAGGGTTGGAGAATTGTAGATATAGGGAGAGACTGAACAGGCTGGGGCTATTTTCCCTGGAGTGTCAGAGGCTGAGGGAGTGACCTTATAGAGGTTTATAAAATCTTGAGTGCCCTGGAAAGGGTAAATAGCCAAGGTATTTTCCCTGGGGTGGGGGAAATCCAAAACCAGAGGGCATAGGTTTAAGGTGAGAGGGAAAAGATTTAAGAGGGACCTCAGAAGCAACTTTTTCACGCAGAGGGTGGTGAATGGATGGAATGAACTGCCAGATAATGCGGTGGAGGATGGTGCAATTATAACATTAAAAAAAAATCCAGTTGGAATGTGAATAGGAAAGGTTCAGAGGGATAAGGGCCAAATGCTGGCAAATGGGACTAGATTTATTTATGATATCTGGGCAGCATGGATGATTTGGACCAAATGGACTGTTTCCGTGCTGTATATCTCTGTGACTCAAAAATATTTTGAAATGTCTCAAGGTCATGAAAAGGGATTTTTTTTCTCTTATCCTTCGCAATTACATATATTCCATTTATCTTTTATCGCTGCAAATGTCATAATTTTTGTAAGCAGTAGATAAATGATGAGGGATGACGTTGCAATCCACCATGCAGTGACCACATTGTCATTCTCCATTGACTGATGTCAATTTCATGAATTCTGCTTCCTGTGAATGATGCTCTGTCAGATCACAAGTTCTTGTCCAAAGTGTGTAAAATCACTTTGACGTATAATGCATGCTTCGGGTCTTTGTAAAACAAGCAATAGGAAAATTTGGAAGAGCTTGCTGTCTAAGAAACTGTATCAAGTAGCCTCAAAATTAAAGTTTGAAAAACTCGAACATGTCTCTCAATCAGATGCACAACTTGTAGAGGGTGAGCTCCTTAATATTGACGCCTTTCCTTTTGTGGACATTGTGAGCAAACTTCTCCTGCAGTGTAATTAAGTGTCTTATATTGCAATGGAATGTGTGTGTTAAATGAAGACACCATACAGCAGATGTAGGACAACTTGTGATACCACCCTACTAAACTGTTGGGAGAATCTTTAAGAGCATCCATAAAAGTAAATGAAGTGTTTATGAATTTTAAGGGTGATGACGCGTCATGCTTGTTGTTTATGAGTCTGAAAGGGTTAATACTTAATTGAGAGTTGTATGAATCACCCCATGGCATCATCACAGTGGGACATGCTTTGAGTAAATAAGGCTATTATATGCAACAGACCTGCAGCCATAGAACAGTCTCAGTTGTAATGTAGATCATATTCATGTAATCTGTAAATAGTTGTAGTGATGCAAGAAACCATTTATCCAATAAGACTCTTCCAGTTAGACCAAAAATGCATGCACCCTACATCTCAACAGGTTGCTTTAGGTTTGGAAGCTCCCAAATAAAGCAGTGCACAAGATAGAGGAGCAGGGGTGGCCATTGAACCACAACAGGTGATAAGTCACATCATTGAACTTCTTGCAGCACTGGCCTGTGTTTCCAGGGTTGAGAGTGTTAACAGGCAATGCCAGTACAACCTTATTCATTCTGTCCAAAGAGAAACCTTTTTGAAGTTTCCCCACTTGTTTTCCGACATAGTGTTTCTCTATCTTGTTCAATATTCTCAAGGAGATAGAGAGGTCACCTGTTGCAATATTGAACTGATTTTCTTCTGTTTCTCCACCCTTTTTGCTTGGTTCTATTGTGAATGCCAGGCTCTCCAATGAAAGCCATTACTGATGCTTGGACTCTAAAAAGACACATCAGCCTGGCATTGTCTCTGAAACAGTGAACTATGTAATTCAAACATTTTTTTGCTCACCAGCTGCGACCCTAGCATACTGCTGCGGCCATCAGCCACCCTTGTCATTTTAAAGACGATGTTTGAATTTCTTCGGTGGCAATTCAACTCTGTTAAACTACATTGATCAAAACGCATGACATATTGCTGCAAATATTGCAAGAATCATTGTGTAACATTCTGAAGCAATGTAAATAAAAGCCTCACTACTAACTACTCTTGTAGGTAATGCAGATTTTTAAACAAAACCAAATTATAGTTTCCATTTTGTTTCTTATTTCAGCACTTAGAGCTTGATTGCACTTAAAGGCTAGAACATTGATTTTAATGCCATGTTACGGTTTCTCAAAATCCATAAATGGCTAATTCAGTGAATGGGTCTATACAAATACATCTCTTCATTTAATTTCCTTCTATTTCCCACTTTCCTGAGCTGCGGTAACATTGCCAACCATTGTTCGACTAATTAAAGTGAGACTTCAGGGGTACAAAATCAGCATTATTGCTGTATGATCAGATTTCTCACCTGGTTTGGCCCAGTCGGGTCAATATCTGACTGTGAAAAACTCACTTGGTAAAAAACTGTTATGACAGCTGCTTAAAAAAAAAAATTTGAGACTAACATCCAGTTTCTAAAAGTCGAAAGCAGATTCAGTGAAGTCCAGATAATTATTTTAATTTAAGAAATGCAGTCCTGAAAATGCTGGTAGTGATCACTCTAGATGTAAACACCTGTATATGTATCCCCTGATCTGTTGGGCTGACTGCACTAATGTTCACAGGGTCAGGACCGAGGTTGCCCAATTTAATTGACTCCTTTGAACTGTGGCACAGCTGGCCCAGCACATAGAAACTCTAATGTTCAAGATGTTCGCATGTCTCAAGCTGCTGGGTTGACCTTACATCCATTATATTGCCAAGAGAGAATTCACACACAAGGCCATTTCTGGCAGAAGTCTGATTTGTTTCATTCATTCATGGGATGTGGGCTTCGCTGGCTAGGGATAGTATTTATTGCCCCTTTATTATCCAGCTGTCCTTGAGAAGCTGGAGGTGAGCTGTTTTATTCAATTGCTGCTGTCCATTTGGTGTAAATAGACCACAATGGCATTAGCAAGGGAGTTGCAGGATTTTGACAGCGAAGAAACAGTGATATGTTTCCAAACCAGGACGATGGTGGGTCATTTTTAGGTAGTGGTGTTCTCAGGTTCCTGCTGTCCTTGTTCTTCTAGAGAGTACTGGTGATAGAATTGGAAGGTGTTGTCAAAAGAACCTTGGTGAATTTCTGCAATGCACCTTGCAGATGGTAGATACGGAGCATTGGTGAAGATGAACTGACTGTTTGTGGATGTGGTGCCAATCAAGTGGGCTGCTTTGTTGTGCATGGTGACAAGCATCTTGAGTGTTGTTGGAGCTGCACTCATTCAGTCAAGTAGAGACCATTCACTAGTAGTGTCGTGCTCAGCCATGATGACTTCATTCAATGATAAATTGATTTTCTCTTGTTGGAAATAGTCATTGCCTGGCATTTGCATGGTGAGGTGGTTACTTTCTATTTGTCAGCCCAAACTTGGAAATTTTACAGGTCATATAGCATCTGAACACAGGGCTGCTTCAGTATCTGAAGAGTTGTAAATTGTGCCGAACATTGTGTTATCATCAGCGAATAACTTCATTTCTGACCTGATGATAGAGGGAAAGTCATTGATGAAGCAGCTGAAGATGGTTGGGCCTTTGACATAATCTGAGGATTTCCGACAAAGAGAACAAAAAAAGACACCCCGGAGGTGAGATTATAAACCTCCCATAATCTCAAGAATCTTTCTTTGTGCTAGATATGACTCCAAATAGTGGAGAGTTTTCCCACAATTCCCATTGACTCATGTCCTGCTGGGGTTCCTGATGCCATACTTAACCTTAATGTCAAAGACAGTCACTCGCACCTCACCTCTAGAATTCAGCTCGTTTGTCCAGTTTTTTAACGAAGGCTATAATGTGGTCAAGAACTGAGTGACCCTGGCAGAACTTAAACTGGGCATTAGCAAGCAGATTATTGCTAAGCAAATGCTGCTCAGTGGCTCTGTTGATAACTTCTTCCCTCACTTTGCTGGTCATTGAGTGTAGACTGAGTGTAGATTGAGTGTACTGGTGTGGTAATTAGCTGGATTGGATTTGTTATGTTTTTTTGGGTGTAGGCCTGGGCAATTTTTCATATTGATGGGCAGATGCCAATGTTTTAGTTGTACTGGAACAACTTGGTTAGCAGCCATGCCAGTCCTGGAGTACAAGTTTTCAATACTACTGCTGATACGCTGTGAGCGCCACAGCCTTTACAGCATCTAGCGCCGTCAGCCATTTCTTGACACCACGAGGAGTGAATTGAATTTTCTGAAGACTGGAATCTGTGATGTTGAGGATGTCTGGAGGAGGCCAAGATGAATCATCGACTCAGCACTTCTGGTTGCAGATTGCTACAAATGCTTCAGCCTGTCTTTTGCACTGGTGGCTTTCCCATCATTGAGGATGAGGATATTTGTAGAGCCTCCTCCTCCTCGAGTGAGTTGGTTAATTGTCCACCCATTCACAAGTGAAATGGTGTACCCCAAATGTCATGGTGATATAGTGCTACACATTACATTGCACTGCATTCTCAACTGAAGGTGGGATTTCTTCTCCACAAGGATTGTGCTGTAGTCACGCTTACTGATATTATCATGGATAGATGTATGTTCAGCAGGCAGATTGATGAAGATGAGGAGCAGTATGCTTTTCCTTCCTTAGTTCACTTACCACCTGCTGTAGACCCAATCCAGCAGCTGTGTTCTTTAGGACTCAGCAAACTCTGTGAGGAGCGGTGCGACTGAGCCACACATGGTGATGGACATAGAAGACTGCTCACTCAGAGTACATTCAGAGTGCCCTTGTTCAACGTGATTTATCATTTGAGGTATGTGGTAATCAGCAGCATGTTTTCTTGCTCATGTTTGAACTGATGCCATGAAATGTCAAGGGGTCAATCTGGAGGCCTCCCAGGGCAACTCTTCCCACAACTGTATACCACTGTGCAGTAACTGCATCTGGGTCTTTCATGCCAGTGGGACAGGACATACATACAGCTGGTGATAACGTTGTCTGGTACAGGTGTACAGTTATGATTCTGTGACTATGGATATTTTAGCATTGTTGGTAAGAAGGACTCTGCAGAGTCAATGAAGCTAACTTTCCCATTGTCATTTCCGGTGCTTAGATCACACCAAGTGACCCATCAGGCTTATTTCCTTTTTGAGACATTTTTGTGATCAATGGATCTGAGTGGTTTGCGGAGATCAGTTGAATGCTAACCACATTGCTATGAGTCTGGAATCAATTGTAGGCCGGATGAGGTAAGGATGCAAGTTTTATTTTTCCTTGAGGACAGTAGTGAACCAAATGGGGTTTCAAATCAAAAAAACAATGGTTTTGCTGTCATCATTGAAATTATAATTCCGGAATTTTTTTCTGCCATGGTGGAATTCAAACTCAGGTCCTCAGGACCTTAGCTGAGTCGATGCATCAAGAGTAACTATCACTATGTCATTGTCTAGCATTGAATTTGAATTTGTGGAAGATATTATTGGAATACCTTTGAATTTGCAGTTCCATTATTCCTTCCTCAGGTATTTTTCAAGCACCTCTTATCAAAACAAATCCTATTCATCAGGTTCTGAAGAAATATTATCTACTTTCTAATAATAACCAAAAATTCTCCAATACTCATAAAAATGAAGAACATTTCAAACTTTCTCTTCTTATAGAATAACATTTCATTCAATTTACATGGATCAGTTATAAATTTAAGACAGCTGTGTCTTCTTAACTTTCTTATTTTCTACAAATACGTCATTTTCAGAGAAATTATAAGGTAGTTAGGAAGAATTTTCAGGAGCCTGTCTTGCTATGAATGTAGAGATTAACACTAGTTATGCAGTCAGTAAAGGGTCTGTTTCAATTAAAGAGCTGTTTTATCGATATGTTTAATCAATTTGTTCGCACATGTTATGATACACCACAGTAACAGGTGAGAATTGAACCCTAGACTTCTAGCCCTCTGGTAAGTGGATCACAAGAGCTATGTATATACTTGTGTATAACTTTGTGCGATTCTAAACTCTGCTAAATTTCTGAAGTGGTGATTTTGAAACAGAAGTATCAGACTTCATTCTAACCACATTATGATGAAGCTTTGCCTGTTAA
This sequence comes from Ginglymostoma cirratum, assembly GCA_024137785.1. Lineage (NCBI taxonomy): Eukaryota > Metazoa > Chordata > Chondrichthyes > Orectolobiformes > Ginglymostomatidae > Ginglymostoma > Ginglymostoma cirratum. The sequence goes on along the minus strand of JAHRHZ010000019.1, from coordinate 45,904,857 downwards.
AAGGAGTGGCTGCAAAATTACCAAATTATTTTCCCTCATTCCATAACGTCTTAGACTCTTATGTTATAGGAATAAATTATAAATGTTGCCTGGTATCAAAAAACATGAGCAGATTGCTCTTACATGTTACATATATTAATTGATAATAAAAACGCAGATTAAAACATGAATCACTAATTGACAATTAAGAATATGTTCCTGTTTTATCACATTGGAAAATCATCTTTCCCATTGCCAAAAATATGTTGCACACGTTTATTGTAATGTTGCTACATCCTTTAATCTGTCCTTTCAATCAATGGAAATAATTCCGGACCCTGGTTTGAATTAAATCAGGAGACAATTCTGAATATTTGTTATTATTCCGTGGTCTGATTCCATGGTCGGTTTGGGAAATGAATTTTGCTTTCTCCTTGGGAAATAGCTGTTAAATTTAATATCTGAAATTCTATTCCATCATAATATGATGCAATGCTTTAGAACACATTGAACACATTGAGATTAGATAAGAGAAAATTTAACTGGGTTTCACTCCTGAGCATCGTCATCCGTGGGGGACCCAACTGGAAGTGTGTGGGTGAATTGAAAGTGATGATAGGGTTATTACTGTTTATGATACCCTCATGGTAGAATATCTTTTGCATACAAGATTCATTTTAATCAATTATCAGACTTTTGAATGGACCTCTCGAAAGTTAACTCTGATCTCTGTCTGTGCACCTTCTGTGTAATACTTATCCTGCATTCTGTTCTCCTACTCTGATGCACTTTGTATGGTATGGTCTGACTGTATCGCATACAAAGCAACACTTTTCACCGTATCTCGGTACATGTGACAACAACAAATCAATCAATCAACCAATCGATTAATCAATGATGTCCATTGCTGATCACCATGGTCTCCAACATTAACCCCTTAAGAATCAGTACCTTATACAACACCTCCTTCAAGATGTTTTATCCATAATTAATATTTATAAATTCATTTATATAATTACATTTACTACCACTCCATCTCTTCCACAAAGTCTCTGATTTTACAAATTGAGTCAATCAGGAAGCTTCTTAATATTTGCAGGATGGTCTCTCATCAAACATGGGAGGTCTTTGGCTTGAGGACTGTTCATTCTTTATCTTGCATTACTGGAGAAGTCTCTCTACATTGTAGGGACCTCTTCTATTGCAAAGTTGCTTGTAGAAGACCTTTCAACTTAAGAGCTGTTCCACCTGAAACAGTTTTATCTCTCTAGGCTGTAACTTCTGTTCCTTTCTTCATGGTAATTTATCTGATAAGACAGTAAGGCTTACTCTGTATCAGGCTTAAAATTAATGAGATGTCCATTGACGTAAACAGATTTTGTCAAACATGAATTGGTTGAATCACCAATTTCCCCAAGGAATACACTTAACATCATTTCTAATGTTGGTGACTTGACTGTACTACCATTTTTGTGTGAGTAGTCATTTGAGGTTTTGCAGTTCAATAGCTGTGTTCTACTTTTGCAGTTTCTAGAAGTGAGGTAGAGTTTCACAGACATAACATTCTTGCTAAGTTGCTGCTTGTGACTGGGCAGTTTCCTTTTCCACAGTGTTGGAAGGGAGGTAGGTATTGAGAGAGGTGTAGACTTGAGGCTCTGATATATTTTAATTACCTCTATGGCCCTGAACTTCCCTATTGTGGTCGTACTTCATAGCATCTACTCACTACGTCAGCAATGTTTGTTGTGAGTTGTAAGTGCTTTTTCTTAACTCCTTGCCTCCTAAGCATATTTTGTCTCGTTAATTGAAAGTTTTGCACTTACCTAACAAGAATTTGTATCTTTACACATGGAGTTCTGATGCCTGTTTGTTTCCAGCTGAATGTCTAATTAACACGGCTCTTACAATTTGTGCTCCACTATGAATGCGTAACTACCAGCTGTGGCTAGCTACTAGTTCACATTTCAGCTCTTCTTACCAGATCTGAAGCAAAAGGCTTTACCAATAAGTTCTGTTTCCCTCTTGCTGATCTTTCCACATGTTTCTTTTCAAACTGTCTCACTCATCAGCTGCTTCACTGTTTATCGGCTGTATTGATGGTTGTTTGAGTAGACCTTTAGGTGTAAAGTCCTTAAAGCTGAAAAAAGAAATTTCTTTTGGGCTCACAAGAATTTGTTCCATACAGTTAAATCAAATTCTAATCCTTCCCATGTTGTGATAGTCCGTCAATGATTGTCATGTTGCATTAATCAACAATGTTCATTGCTGATCACTATATCATATTTGGTTTTGGGATGCCAACAATTGACAATTTATGGTTGAGGTAGTCAACTGCCAGCAATTGAGTCTTTACAAGAGGAGTTTCTTATTTTAATCACATTACTAAAAAGATAAACATATTTCTAAGGCTATGAGGAGAACTGTGGACACAAGTATTCACTCCATGTCAGCCTAATATTTCCTGCCTTATTTGCAAGCAGGACTATGTGATATTAGCTGATTGGCTGGAGCTTAATGCAGCCTCCAATATTAGCCCTTTCTGTATAATAACCTTAACAGGTAACTAGGAGGTCATGAAAGACAATCTGTAGACATTTACTGCAATTTGACAAAATGCCAACATTTGAGACAGGAAAAAAATAACTTAGTTGGTGAGAAAGGAAATATATGGAAATATTTATATTGCATGCTGTGCAATATTGAAGCCAGAGCATCATTTCAATAATATGGATTAACTCATAGTTAAGGATGATACAAGTATAACCTCAGGGCTCCTGAAATAACTCACACCTTGACCCTAAAAATGCAAAATTAAATATACATTCCACTATAGGCCTAGTGCAGGAAGGGAGGAAAAAGTTGAATAGTTCTACATTAACAAGCATTAATATGTTTGACTACTAATTGTAAATTGTAAATTTTACAAATTGTACAGTTACAAATTTAAATTGTAAATTTCCTATGGTTTAGTTTTCGATTATTTCTAACTCTCTTATGGTTCCATTGGCTAAGATGCAAAATAAAAATCAAAGGGTAAAAGTTTGTCTGTACAGTGGGCTGCTCAATGCATTTCCTCGTCAATATTTACAGGGACATTGTAAACACATTTTAAAATGCTTTTATGGTTTTGTTTGACATATCAAATCCTTACAAATCCATTTACTATGTGGCTGCAAGTTGTGTCCAAAAGAATTGTCCTGTATTGTATTACAAAATATTGATAAGATAAATATGGAAGTTAAGTGGGCTCTTACTTACACCCTGAAACAAAAATAATTGATTTCTGGAAATACACAGTGTATCTGTTAAATCAAGCATCTTCCTTGTGGTTGTTTGTGTGTGGCAATGTTCCCAGTAAAATTTCATCAGCACACATGGCCATTTTTTTTAAGATACCAGTATCTTTCTCCTCTTTTGCATGGCCACATGCATGGTATTTCATATAGAATAAGGCCTGGGATGTACTTTCCATTTTGCTTTCTCGCTATGTTCACACGCAGCTTGATGGGGACATCAGTTGATGATGCAATTTTCCTGCCATTTTTCTTGTATGTTTTGTACTTGGTTCAATTCTCACAAAATATTATGCATGGGAACAATTATTCACTGACCATAATCAGTGCAAAATCTCGCTAGGGGCTGTAACTGATTACTTATTAAGTTTCTCTAACCAAAGCAACCATGAATAAATGACATCATTAAAATGAAATCTTCCGTAGATTAAGAGAAAAGGAAAGTTGAGCAAGTATTGCCAGAATTATGCAGGAGTTTTCCTTCTCTCCTTTCTGTGGAGAAATACCCAGCTTTAACTCCAATTACTTGCATGTAACCATGGCTGAGATGTTAAAGTCACATCGGGAAATCATGTCCATCAACATGTAGCTCACTGATTTGTGGAAAAATGCAAATAGCCAAACATTTGTCTGAAATGTGCTCAGTATTTGGGAAAAAAATCAGCAAAATATGTACCAGTATGTATTGTTGATTAGGCATAGAAAGTAAAATGTAAAAAGTAACAGCTCTTAAATATTTGTGGAATAATGGAGTGCTGGTTTAATGCGCTTATGTGATGTTATTTGTACCCTGATTGTCACTTGGTCATGATCATTCTAAATGAGGTGTGTAGCAAAAACAGTCTTTCTGAAATAATGTACTTTGTGAGAGCTAAAGCCACATTGTCCTGCTCACCCATTACAAACAGATAGCTAGTGGTAAGCTCCACCTGAAGGTTACCACACCTCAGACAAGAGGCAAGATTAAGCCAAGACCTTCATGGTAACCTTAGGCAGCGTGGGAAGTAAATCCACATCATTAGTATCTCTTTGCAACGCAAATAAACTGCTTAGCAATCTGGCCATCAATGGAATCATTCTGCTGAAATTTGTTTGATGTATAATATGACAGATTGAAGGAAATTGCCAAAGAAACTTCACAGTCTCACTTTTTTTTCTTGTCTGCCGGTCAGCAATGCTATTCTGTTGACTTAGATGTTCAAATACATATTATTAATTCCTTCAGTGTTGCTGAGTCAAAATCCTGGGATTTCCTCCTTAATGGCATTGAGGGTCTAGCTACATCATATAGACTGCAGCAGTTCAAGAAGGCAGCTCATCACCACCTTCTCGAGGGAGACTAGGGATGGGCAATAAATGCTGACCAGCCAGCGACACCCTGTCCTATGAGGGAAAATAAAACAAGATACAATGTCAAATTTTCAAAAGAAAGATTTTAAAATGAACTGGAAAATAGCTTGCTAAATTCATTCCTAATTGGTTCTTTTCAACCTTTTAATAATGACTTGATCAGCAACATTAACAATACATTTGTGGAAATTAATTATATAAAATAATATACACTATCCTTTATTTAAGGTGAGAGGAGTGTGTTAAATAGTTTCTATTCACTTTACTCAGACATATCAGTGTGGAATATGAAATATGTATTTAAATGTATCTTATGATTTATTGAATTGGCCAGCCATACTGATCATTTTTGATCTTGGTGACAGTGGTGTACTTTAATTAACTTAGAATTACAATGTCCTCGGGATGTGTCAGGGGAGCAAGAACATGTTGCACAAGGTTCTAAACCATCTCAGAAGCCTATTCACCATTTCTGTTTCTGTACAGCAAGATGTTTGAACCCTACTGCTTAAGGGCAGAATTTTATCAAGAAATATATTAACGGATTGTAATAATTCTATAACATACTCCTAGATGTCCTATGGCATTCCTTATAATTAGACAGGCCAGGCCAACAGTTCTTCCTCCTTTTCCCAATAGACCCAATGACAACAGTCAGTCTCCCTCTCTCTTTCCTCTCTCCAATGCCACACTGCTTCTTTTATCTTCTTTTACCTTCTTTCACCTTCTTTTAATAGAGTCTCTGTCTCTTTACTTCCCACAATGTGTTCTATATTGTTGACTCTCAAAAATGTCAGGGAAAGTGGCTCAGCTCTTTCTGCTAATATACTGTCGCTTGCTGAACTTTATCACTCAGCTTCACATGTTGTAGAACTAAATAGTTGATGATAACACTCAAAGCTTTCAGCTGCTGCAGATATGCTTATGTCCACCAATCCCATTGCTTAATGAACTACTTTAGTGATTATTGCTGCCTCTTGAGATTAGCTCTTTGTCGTTCATGATGTGTTGTTGCACTGCACATAAACATTTGTTCTGGTGGCAGCCTTCATAGAAATTCTCTCCAGTTCTTTCTCCACTAAGGAGGAATTTACCATATTGACCACTACCATAAATCTGCGCAGGCTCCCAATGTAGAACATATGATCTGCCAGTGATCAGCATTCTGCCCCTGATCATATAATATGTCCCATCCATGAGCCACTTTTCTCTTGACTACTTTTGTACAGTCTGGTGCTATATATTTTGCTTGAGCAGTGGTCTGCTTAGCCATCACTAGAGTCATAGAGTCATAGAGATGTACTGTACGGAAACAGACACTTTGGTCCAACTTATCCATGCCGACCAGATATCCTAAATTAATCTAGTCTCACTTGCCAGCATTTAGCTCATATCCCTTTAAACTTTTCCAATTTATATGCCCATCCAGATGCCTTTTAAATGTTGTAATTGTGCCAGCCTCCACCATTTCCTCTAGCAGCTGATTCCATACATGCACCACCCTCTGCGTGAAGAATTTGCCCCTTAGACCCCTTTTAAATATTTCACTTCTCAACTTAAAACTATGCCCTTTGATTTTGGACTCCTCTATCCTGGGGAAAAGACTTTGGCCATTCACCCTATCCATGGCCCTCACTATTTTATAAACTTCTATAAGATCACCCCTCAGCCTCCAATGCTCCAAGGAAAATAGCCCCAGCCTATTCATCCTCTCTCTAAAGGTCAAACCCTCCAACCCTGGCAACATCCTTTATAAATGTTTTCTGAACCCTTTCAAGTTTAATAATATTTTTCCTACAGCAGGGAAACCAGAATTGCACATTGTATTCCAAAAGTAGTAGAAGTACATATAATCGAGTTTAATTTCAACTGCTCTCTGCAGAGCTTGCCATAATTTTAGAACAGCTTAGAAAGAAGGAATCACTGAATCACTACAGGTCACATTTGCTTTTCTACATTTAAACTATTAGCCTCCACCCGTGGAGAAATAAATGGGACAGAAAATGTTGAGTTAATGCCTGGAAATGACCCTGGATGTTTTAGGCCTCAAAGTGTATTGTGCAATTTCATATACTCATAATCACAGCTTGCTAAATTTACATTTAAAATAGTATTAAACAGGAGATATGAACGCATTTATAAAGTTGGTCTGTGAAATATGCGCACAGACACCAGTACCTCACCACCAAGTCACCCTTTATTTATTTGTGCACACTACACTGGCTGTGGCCAGCCAGCTCAAAGTCAGTTGCCAGAACCGAGGAGAACCAAAATCTCCTGGTTATATTAGCCAGCCAGGGCTTTCCTGCTTGGCCCAGGTTAGCATCCCCAATCAGCAACCTCATCATCAATTAGATCAATCTGGTTCCAATCACTACAGCCTGGAAATTCCCGGTTGTGTTGAATAATTTTTAAAGTGGAGAACTTGCTTCTGTAAAAGGTTTATAACACAACGAAATGGGGTAAATTATTTTCCGTAAACTTCACCTGTACAGAAAGTACAGGTGAGGAAGAAATTGTTGCATAACTAGTGAGTAAAGAAACAGAAATCAATGACAGCACGAATGGCCAATTTGATGGGAGTAAACCACTTCAACAATGATTTTGCGGCCATGGCAATGATGCACAGGACATAAATATCTGCACAAATATTACACTGTGGAAACCAATTCTGTGGTAGCTGCACTTGTGAATTATTGTTTAAAGGTCTAACCTATAGTTTGTTTTACTTTTATCAGTGTGCCAAAGCACTCTCCAGAAATGGTAAATGGTAATAGATCAGACCACACTAGGCATAATCACAATCGGAAATCAAGCAAAAGCATGACGCTCTAGATATCACTTTACACTCTGCAGAATCACAGCAATGCTAAGAAAAGTACAGAATGTCAGTCCTTTCATCATTTAACTTCCTGTTTTCCACCCTATCACAGATTTTTCTACCTCATGTCCCATCCCACTTCCCCTGTCTCTTTCTGATGCTGTCACATGTCAAACATGTTCCAGTTCTGAAAGAATATCATTGAGATGAAACATATATGGTTCTGATTGGACATCAAAGGGTTAATATTTCAATGCAGTTAGCACCACATTGTCATCATCATTTCGTGAGGACTTGGTCAGAGTAAAGTAGGAACTAGTGGGGACAGACCTGAAGATATGGTGCTCCTAATGGTGTCTGTTATAACATAGGCTGTATTCATGTTATTTGTAAACATTGTATGGTTATTCAACGAAGATTCTTTTAGTTATGACATGCTATCCTGGGCTATATACACACTTGCACACTCTCACTCTCACTCTCACTCACACACTCTCTCACACTTTCTCACACTCTCTCATACTCTCACACACAGTGGTGATCAGCACTATTCCTAAATAGTGCCAACTAATAGAAGTTAGACTTTGGTCCTTCAAAAATTAAATGAAAAGAAACAAAAACTGTTGTCCCGAAGACTTCAAGACAAACAGGTATTGTCGATTGCTAATGACCACAAACCCTACTAACCTTGTGGTAACACTCAATACAGTACAGCATAGAGATAATGACAAAAGACATGATGGACCTGACTGAAGGTGTGCTGGAATGAAAGAAACTTGCAACTGTAAGGCAGAGGTACACGCACTATCATAAGGTAGTTATTTGGGCAAGTGGTCCTAAGTCTGAGTTGAGCTGCTGCATTGAACCTGACATTGAGGATTGCATGAGTTAAAACAAAAAAGAAACCCATTGTATGAAAGGAAATCCTTAAATGGCGTGGTAATTCAGGCTGAAAAAGCAGAAATTGAAAAATCAGCTTCAATTGGGTGATCCAGCCACCAGGAGCAGATCTAGAAAAATGGGACTAACAACATAGGCCCAATCCCCATAGTAACTGTGATTGTTCATGGAGGGCTGCCTCTTCACCTAACACCCTGCTTGTGAAGTAGTTACCCTCAAGCTATACATAACTAACGTCTCTCTCTCTCTCTCTCACTTGGAATCAGTACCTTAATGGCCTGTGAAGACTAGAGCTCTTTATAAAGTGGACACTACACAGTTTCTGAACAAGTAAACATGTGCCTATACGTGGTAGAAAGAATGGTGGATAATGTTCTTCCCTGCTAAGGGATAAATTAAATTCAAAGAGGTATTGAAAGTTCTTGACATTTATTTCAACCAAAGAATGAATAAAATTCTTGAAAGAGCAAGATTCAATAAAGATGAGCTGGATCCTTAGATGATTTCATTAATGGTTTCCACAGGTTAGTAGAGAAATGTGACAATGATGACAAGTCAGAATTCATAAAACATTGGACTATTTGCAGATGTTACTGATGAGTCTTTGTCAGATTTATTACTGTTCAAAGTCAACCTGACTCCAGAGAAACCTATTCAGATGTTAAATGAAGGAGCAGTCTGCAAACAAAACAAATCAATGCCAAGAGAAATAGATAATACTTAGCATTGCAAAGTTATAGAATCTATTCATTTCTTAAAGTACAGGACAATAAAAGCCACAATTGATACACATTGTAGTAGATAAGGCAGGCATGAAATACTACAAATTCTTGCCAATGCTATGGAGCAAAGAAACCTCAATGGTGCAAACAGTGCCCAGATTTTAAAACCAAATGCATTTACTGTAAGAAAGAATGCCTCTTTCAGAAAATATGCCAAAGCAGGGCGCAAACACAGAAAAGAACAAGCCACAGGGGAGATAAATGTGGTGATGGAATGGTCTCCAGAGAAGGTAAACACAAAGTTTTCCTGGGGAACATCAGTGACCCAGACCAAATATTTTTGCATGAAGACATTTATGTCAGGAACAAAAACAGAAGCTGCTGGAAAAGCTCAGCAGGTCTGGCAGCATCTGTGAAGAGAAAATCAGAGTTAATGTTTCGGGTCCGGTGACCCTTCCTCAGAACGGACCCAAAAAATTAACTCTGATTTTCTCTTCACAGATGCTGCCAGACATGCTGAGCTTTCCCAGCAACTTCTGTTTTTGTTCCTGATTTTACAGCATCCACAGTTCTTTTGGTTTTTATTAAGACATTTATGTCAAGGGGTACCCAAAAATTTCAAGTTAGCCAAATGAACAAATGTCACAGTATTAGCCGATAGCAAGCCTTGGCTAACAAAGCATTGCTTATAGCTGACAGAAGTTCAATGATCCAGGAGAATTGCAATAAAAGTTAATGATTATATCACAACCCTCCTCATCATAGGGACACCAAATATTTCAAAGCCTATATGTACTTCATAACCAGTAAGTTGTGCTTCAGTAGAAAGATGTAGATTGATATCAAAGAGATTAAGCAAAAAAAATGGCAGGAAAATGATGCTTGAAGATTTTACTAGGCCCTGTAAGCTCAATGTGAAACATAAACAAAAAGCATACTGTTCTGAGGAAGGGTCACTGGACCCTAAACGTTAACTCTGATGGTTTTTCTTCACAGATGCTGTCAGACCTGCTGAGCTTTTCCAGCAATTTCGGCGTTTGGTCCTGATGTTAGTTACATTGAAGGGAAAAATGTGTTTCACATCATAGATGAGATGGGAAGCTGTGACTATGCTGATTTGGCTGCAGTGTTCTTCACTGCTATCATCGTTAAAGAGTGTTCATTTTTAAGTATTGGTCCACGGTTATCCTGTCAATTGTCCATAACCTTTTGGACAGATGGAAATAGTCACATAGCTTTCTTGACAGGGACCAGGAAGTCCTGGTGGATGCGGGTGTGTGTGAGTACTGCCCATGGAATGTACCCTGAGATGTCAGTGCCTGGTGTCCATGATGGACGCCTGGAGGAGAAAAAATGGGCTGGAGCCACCAAGTAACTTTACTGACTTTCAAATAGACAATTGTCACCATTCATTGCGATGGGCTGGAGAATGGAAAACTGCATATAAATGAAGTGAGATAATGCAATAATAAGGATGTGAATACATGCAAATAGGCCTCCTGTCGCTCACTAACTAGAATCTCATTTTGCTGCTCAACACTTGGTTGGAAAATTGGAGCTTTTGCTCTCAACATTGAAAAGTTCCTCTATGCCTGTTTCAAGTAGTTCTGTCAGATTTGTCACCATTGCCTATCTTGTCCAATGTCTGGGATGATTCTGCCCATTGTTACTAGCATAGTTGGTAGATCTACCAGTATAGGTTTTTGCTCTAGAAGATGCTAAAATGTTACATCTTATCTCATGCAAGTCCATCTTTCTTCATCAGATTGGGTGGAGCTTAATGCAGATCCCAATATTAACCCTTTCAGAAACTCTGCTTTATATAACACCATTACGCCAATGATCTCAGTGGTTGAAGAATGCAGCTCATCACCACCTTCTTAAGAACAATTATGGATGGTATAAAACACTGGCTAGTGTGATGATACTATGGCTTTAAGTAGTGTATTTTGTCCTTTTTTTATGAAGAGGCAGGTATTGAGTGGTCTGTTCCAGAAAAATAAAATAAATAGTTGGTGAAGCATTTGTTTTTTTTTTAAATTGGAATAATAGAAGCAGCATGAAGGGGTGCGGTCAAGCTCCCACAGAACCAGGGTTTTAGTTTTAGCTTTCAGGAGCTGTTGGAGTTTGGAAGCTGCTATACATTTCTCCCTGCTTCAGCAAAATACATGAGTTCCTGTCTTCTCTCTCTTCAAATTTTCTTTCCTCCTGGACTGGAGAATCTATTTTGCTGAATTTGTCATTGTCAAGGGTGTGTTCATGGGATGTACTATATTGGAACAGTTGCAGTTTTGTGTTAAATAATCCATTAATATGTTAAGTTTTGCAACAGAGTTAATGTATTCCAATTCTCCTTTCTTTTGTTGTATCAGATGTCATGAGATGGTTAATGGCAAGGAAGAGCAGAAGTATTTATCCTGGCTCCACACACACAAAACAAAATTACCTCAAGCATCTCCTGTCTGTACTCTATTGCCTCCTGGATCTGTTCATCTATTCCCTCCCACGTCTGATCTATCTGCCTGTTCAGCGTCCTACAAATGGCAAATGGTACAGAAATGGCACTTTAATGCCAGTAGATCAATATTTCCTTTAACTGGGGTCAGAACATGAAAATATCTTAGTCATCTCCTCCCAGTGCAGGCTTTGGGTAACTGCAAGCCCAAGGTGAATTTTCACCGTTCATCCTTTATTGCTTACTGCCCCCAACTAATTTGTATTTTTTTAAACTTAGGGATAACTTACGTTTTTGGGCTTTGATTCATGTTCATTCTTTAAATGATTCTGTTTAATCAGTCTGCCTTTGAGAAATAATATAAGGAAATCATTTGCAGGACCTGACAGTGTAAAAGAACTGAATTATTGTAACTAGATCTAGTTACTAAATGAGTACATCAACAACCTTGTCACTTTAGCAGTGTTAATTGAGCTCTTTCACATTGTGAAGCGCAGAAACCTCTCCAAATGAATTCTCCACCGTATCTAGATTTTAAAAAATCACCATGTTAACAGGATAAAAGGAAGAACTGTTTCTTTTTCAAAAGGTGTTGATAATGAGATTCAGTCTTTAAGCTATAATTACAATCCCCGATAAAACATTTGAAAACTACAATTTAAGTCCAAAGTAGTACTTTTCGTGTCTCTTTCAATCTTAATAGCACTGCTAAGCTCAAAACACAAGTATAATTTAAATATGTCATTTGAACATCAATAATTTGAATTTAAATAAGCAAACAGTTGCAGCAGTTACTGGTATGTACTTAGTCACCGAACAGAAGAGTAAATAATCTGCTATGGACTTGAATTCAGTCAGATTTCTGAACATTACAGCATTGTTACTGTGTTACTCAGCTAGAAATGTGGTGGTAATATCATTTAGATGCTTTTCTGTTTTACACTTTTTAAGAAAATTCGTTTCTCTCCTAAATGATATTTCTAATTGTATCGATTATCTAAGGTTGTGGGCATCAAAGCCATTTTGTAGCTTGACAAGCAAAGCAGGTTAAAATAGTTTGTGCTGTTTTGGCAGGAGTGAATGAATTTCTGAATGTGAATGATGTTGTGGAGCACCCAAGAACCTGGAAGAAATGAACTGCCTAAATTGCAATATCTTTTCCTCTTCCCGTACTGCCTCCTGCCCTTCTCTTGCCTCCTCCTCCTCTACTTTCTTCTCTCAGGCCTACCTTTCAACTTCCTTCATAATAGGTAGTGACAAGGGCTGATCTCACCTTATGGCCCGGTTGTGCAGCATTCTGCTTGTAACCACGAGCGTTGATACACACAGGGTTGTACAGTCAGTGGATGCGTTACATGTTAATGGTAATGGACTGCTCTATAATTTTACTGTAGCACCATGGAAGACATTGTAGGACCAATGTGCACACTTGCATGGATTCCTGATTACCCTCATGAGCCAGATGCTGATGGGACATTCAGTGGCCAACTTGCGACTTGCCATTTTTGTTCTGACTCAGTGAAAAAGGGCTGATTGGAACCTCCCCCGACCCCCGACCTTTCACACTCAGTGTTTGATTTGTAAAAGAGATTTTATTTAAAAAACATACTTGCTCATTCAGTCTAACTATTTTAATACTGCAGCGGTAAAAGACACATAAGCCAATTTAATAGGAAAAGTATCTATTGTGCTTAAAATCTTATTAAAGTAAAATAATTGTTTAAAAAATCACCACTTTGTATTTTATTGATAGTATTTTCTGGGGTTTGTTAGAGCAGGAATGACAGTGGAGGTGGAGAAGGAGCTTTACTGAGTGGACACAAAATATCGACTTCCCAATGGAGGATTGAGACCCTGAGACCAATTGGTGTGGTTCTGGTGGATTGGGCCTCACACCATCCTATGGTATGTTCCTACTTGTAATGTATTTGCATGCCATGAATGCTCATTATATTACATTTTTTGAGATTAAGTCTTAATTTAAATGTTACATTAGGCAGTGTCTCATGGCACATGGTTCACCATTGTTTAAAGGTATTAGGCGACAGTCAATTTTGTGCAGTTGTGTTTGAGATCGGTGGCTTTCTTTGCTGAACTCTACCGCACAAGAGGTGAGGAATAGAAGAATGGAAATTTGCATAGAGTTTAGGACTAGCAAGGATGAGTCAGTAATGAGCATAGTTGGGGTGGTTTTGGATGGTATAGTATGGCATTTTGGACAGGAAAGAGTGGAACAGGAAAACAGAGAGTAGAATCAAGCGCTTGGAAGAGCAAGTGGCAAAAGAAGCTCTTGCTGTTTAACAACAGAAGCTACAATGCTGGAAGCGGGCAATACCAGAAAGGCACGCTGGTCAGGATGCAGAACTTCAGGCAAGATGGGTACTAGCCCATCACCACATTTTCAGGAGAAGAGCTACCTTTCTGCAATTGTCAGGGAGATCATGGTGGAAATAACTGGGGCTATCGTTGTAAGTGATTACAGAAACATATGGGATTGTGCAACTGGATGTGCAGCCTCATCATTTGGCTGGAGCTCCAGTGGCTCCTATTGACACTTAATTTCTTCCTCCTTGGTGCTTGACAAGGTACACATTAGGCAATTTAATAGGTTAAGTGCCCATCGTGTTAGAGAGTGCATATTAGCATGGAAAGAGGGTTGGCTTACTGATAGAAGACTGGGAGTTAGGATGAGGGAGGCGTTTTCAGAATGATAACCTACCTAGAAACAATTTAGTGGAATGCATTAGAGACTTGGATGAGGAACTAGGTGGGAAGGCAAGTGGTGAGATGACATAAAAAGACTGCAGAAGGATACCGATGGGTTAACTGAATAAGCATAACCTTGGAAAATGGAAAATAATGTGGGGAACTGTGAAATTTGGCACTTTGGCAGGAAGAATATAGGAGCTGAATATTATTTAAATGAAGAAAGATTGCAGAAAGCTACACAATAGAAGGATTTTGGAGTCCATGAATTACAAAGAGCTAGCATCTAAGTTCAGTCAGTCATGGTGAAGGCTAATGGAATATTTGTCTGTATTTCAAAGGGAATAGAGTATAAAAGAAGGGAGCTTTCTCTGAAACTATATAAGGCACTCGTCAGACCAGGTCCGAAATACTGTAAACAGTTTTGGGCCCCTTTTCAAGGAAGATAGACAGAATTAGAGGCAGTCCAGAGAATGTTTACTAGGTTGGTACCAACTTTGAAGAGACTGTCTCATGAGGTGAGGTTAAATAAGTTGGGACTGTTCTCATTGGCTTTTAGAAGAATTAGAGGCAACTTTATCAAAACATGCAAGGTTCTTTGGAGAATTGACAGGGTTGGTGCAAAAAGCTTGTTACCCTTATGGGAGCATCCAGGATTAGATGGGGCATAATCTCAAAATAATGTGCATTACATTTAAGACAGAGATGAGGAGGCGTTCCTTTTCTCAGAGCGTATTGAATCTGTGAAATTCTTCACCACAGAGGGCTGTCAAGGCTGAGTTATTAAGTATACTCAAGGCTGAGATAATGTGACAAGGTGTCACTTTAACAGGAATTTGTTCTGTCCTGTCTCTTGTAGAGGTGTGTTGTCAATTTAGTGCCAAGGTATCATCTCCATGGAAAGAAGAGTAAATAGCTTTTGAGGTTTTTTAGTCAACAAAAGAAGCATGGATGGGTGAAGTCAGACTCACACAGACCTGGGGTTTTACTTTTGCTTTCAATTGTTGAAGTTGGGGTTTTGGAGTTGAAATTGCTAGACACAGTTATCTCTGCTGCAAAATAAAACCTTAAGAGCTCACTGCTGCTAGGGTTTATTTTGTTAGTGTTCTTTCTCCAGGACTGGAGGAGATAGCAAGTGAGAGGAATCTGTTTTGCTAAATTTGCATTTGCTAAGGGTGTATTTATGGGATGCTGCTATATTGGAACAGTTGATGAGTAGTACTTAAAACAAATGTTACGTTATTAAATTTTTTGATAAAGTTATGTCAATTCTTCTTCCTTTGTTTGGATTTACCTGTGGTGTAACAATAATGTATGTTTTACTTAAAGCCAAATAGTTTGACCAACTGGATAACATCTGGAATGCAGTGCCTTACACTTGCCTTTAAATATGATAAAAGTTAGGGTCTAGGCTATCTTCTTGATATGTTTTCGCGGGTTACGGTTTTATGAGTTATGGTTTCATGTTAACTCTCAACTCCTAGAGGCCCCAGCCTAAAGTGACAATGAATAGCCCATCCCTGCTGGAAAAACACACATGACACCCCTACATACCCAGCACTTCATGTTTTCAATCAGGTAGGAGCCAGCTCCCAACACAAGAGTTGCAAGTGTATCCCGCATTGGCCTTCCATTAGGAACAGAATGCCAAGACAAAATACTGCCCTATGTGTTAATAAAGTATCATCAATGGCTGTTTAGTGTTGGTGATCTGAAATATAACAAAGTTAATGTGGGAATGTAGCAAAAGTGAGATGAGGCATTGAATGTGAAAAAAGAACAAAATCTACTCAAATGGAAAAGTACTCCACATTCCCTGGGCATTTAAATTCTAAACTATGCAACACTAATGATACTAAGGCTCCCACCTATGTTGTCATGATATGGTTATCTACGTGTAAGTAACAGCATCTTGTTAAAAGAATTGCAATTGAAAATCCAAAGAAGTAGACCTGAGCATTTAGTGCTATGATCCTGTCAAATTAAAATTGTTATGAGTTGGGCATGGAATTGGGCACAAGCACTGTGGATTCAGAAATGTTGACCATTTCTCAAAGCTCCATGTTTACAATGTAAAGTAGTAATTAATTTCCAGATAGGATTATTGTACAAGGAAGCTTATAAGTTTCACTTCCTCTATCTTGGAGCATTTGATCTTATGAAAATAAGGGACATGAAAAGAATGGCTGTTTCATCATCACCATGCTCCTGACGCTTGGAGCATCATTTACTCTCATCACCTTCCACTTCCTCTCATAGTTTTGCCATTTGTCAGATGCAAGGAGAAAAGGTTTAAAAATAGAACTGTAAGAGGGGAAAATGTCCATAAAATCCTTCTCTGACCACCTCAGATGATCGATAACAGTGCAGAAGCTGACAGTGATTATTTAATTATATCAGAAATAAGTGCATAAAATGCCAGAGGAATGTTCTGTCGACATTTGCAAAAAGAAAAGCTATTTTGCAGAGACACTCTAGGGGTGATCTTCAACTTTAACAAAAATTAATAATAATTTGGTTTGCATTGCCTTGAACCTGAATGAATCTCAAGTGCTAAATCACTTAAATTTCTGTCCTCAATTCACTTGTATAATTGACAACTCTTAGAGGAGAAACAATTTGATTCCCCAGAGCCAGGCAGCATTGCTGAGCACTATAAGAATGATATCAATGATGAAAGCTGCACATGCCACGTAAGAAGCAACTCATGGTTCTGCCCACCTTTGGAAACAAGCTTAAGTTTTGTGATGCAGACAGAAGCAGCATTATGCAAATTAATATTTTCCTGTGTATCTAATGGGAATGTTAGCAGCACTGGGAGACTTGGAGTACAGAATGTCATGCATTGGATAATGTTGTAGCACTTTACTCACTCTTGAAGACAATGATGAAGCTCCTGCTTGCTCCACCTGGAAGATTCTGCTATTTGTCCCTTGCCTTACTGGAAACTAAAATGAGCCCTTGAATCAGAAAATAACCTGAGCAAACTGGTCTCTGTCAGATTGTACTCATAATTGACATGCAAGGAAGATAATGGTCATCCCCCAGTTTTCAGAACAGAAAAGGGAGTCCAGACAAAACATTAATCCAAATGCAAGGATAAACTGTATTTTACTGGCACCATTTACGTAGTCTATTTCAGCCTTCAATGTGACTTGCAGCCTTCAGTCAGAAAATCAGGCCCAGTCACCTCAATTTGGGAAGGAAAATAGATGACCAGTCTGACAGATTCACATTATGCCATCATATAATGTCAAAATTACTTTCAACGGTCAAAAGCAATTCTTTTCAAAGTATTTAATGTGCAAATAGTCAAAGAAATCCCAAGATATGACAAGCTCCAAGGGAGTTCTTTCTGACTTTCAACAGTTTTGCAGTATTAAATATTTTCTCTTTAAAACTAACTTGCATCATTTTCATTTTGCAGGGAGCTTATGAATCGTTTGGCAGAAATTTATCCTATCCCATGATTAAGAATTTATTGTGATCATGAAAAAAGTAACTATCCAAATCAGGCTTTAAGTGACTGACCTCTGTAAATGACCATGTAGTCACACTGATAACAAAATAATTTGGAAAAAGACTTTCTTCATTATAAGTGCTTAAACCCCACGAACATTGACACACCCTCATAAGACAACAGTCTTCTTCACATGAGGATCCCAATTAATGTCAACCCATTTGGACACCACAAAGAAAGGATTGGTCTTTACCAGAGGCATGATAAACAGATGTATGGTCAATTGTCAGCCAATGTGGGAGAATAACTGATTTCCCATTGAAGTTAATAAAATGGCTGCAAGATGGTCCAGGTTTTGAGACCAACTTTGTGTCCAGCTCTGTCATCTCAAAAACAGCTGACTGAATTTGGGTTGGACAACTTTCATGTATTTTAGGTGGGCATCTGAAAGTAGTGTCAGGCCTTTACATTTGCAACAAAAGCCTGCTTTAGAAACCCTAGCAATTGTATGGTACTGAGAGGTACAGGAGCTGGGAAAGTTCTGCCAATTCTCCAGGGGCCACTGTCAACCAAGGAGTTACATGAAAAAAGGTCAGTTCATAAAAATGTTCCTTTGAAGCCAGGAGAATTACTAATGCTTCTGTCATCCAAGTGATTCACATTTTATAAAGGTTTTTGAATGTTAATTCCTCCTTCAGTATTCCTGCAATTACAGGAGCATTATAAAGGCTGGAACCAGAAACATGCACGTATTCAGTGCAACAAGCTAAAGAACATTTCAAGTAAATTCTAAATTACAAGTATCTCAGCCATCTGTTTCAAATACGTAGAACATAATTTGGCTTACAACTAACCCAACACTTTAGTTTTGTTAATTCACATGCAATTTTCTTTGCATTTTGTGTGAATGAAGGACAGAAAACTAGGTTTGTGTTTTGGAAGGCCGTAGGCATATTAATGAGGTGACCAGATTATGGGTTGGTAAAGGAAATGAAAGGATATTGAGAAGGTGTTATCATACATGAGAAGGCCTACACCTGCTGCCCCTACACCTCCCCCCTCACTCCCATCCCAGGCCCCAAGAAGACGTTCCCCAGCAAGCATATGTTCACCTGCACATCTGCTAATGTGGTATACTGCATCCGCTGTTTCCGTTGTGACCTCCTCTACATCGGGGAAACCGAGCAGAGGCTTGGGGACCAATTTGCAGAACACCTACGTTCAGTTTGCACTAAACAACTGCACCTTCCAGTCGCGAACCATTTCAACTCCGCCTCCCATTCCGCAGATGATATGTCCATCCTGGGCCTCCTGCAGTGCCACAACAATGCCATCTGAAGGCTGCAGGAACAGCATCTCATATTCCACTTGGGAACCCTACAGCCCAATGGTATCAATGTGGACTTCACAAGCTTCAAAATCTCCCCTCCCCCTACCGCATCCCAAAACCAGCCCAGCTCGTCTCCGCCTCCCTAACCTGTCCTTCCTCCCACCTATCCCCTCCTCCCACCTCAAGCCACACCCCCATCTCCTACCTACCAATGTCATCCCGCCCCCTTGACCTGTCCATCCTCCCTGGACTGACCTATCTCCTCTCTACCTCCCCACCTACACTCACCTTTACTGGCTCCATCCCCACCTCTTTGACTTGTCTGTCTCCTCTCCACCTATCTTCTCCTCTATCCATCTTCTATCCGCCTCCCCCTCTCTCCCTATTTATTTCAGATTCCCCTTCCCTTCCCCCATTTCTGAAGAAGGGTCTAGGCCTGAAAAGTCAGCCTTCCTGCTCCTCTGATGCTGCTTGGCCTGCTGTGTTCATCCAGCTCTACTCCTTGTTATCTCGGATTCTCCAGCATCTGCAGTTCCTACTATCTGTGATCCATTTAATATATATTCATTCTATTCTATATCAAAAAAAAAACAACAGTCTATAACCATGGGCATCTGAGTGGTGGGTTTCATCAACAACAACACCTGATATCAACGTAGCATCTTCAATGGAATGAAATATCCCAAGGTGCTGCACTGGAGCATTATAAGAAAGAGTATGTCACTGAACCATGTTAGGATATTTTAGGTCAGATGACCAAAAGCTTACTTATAGATGTATGTGTGAAGACATATCTTAAAGGAGGAAAGTAAGATAGAGGGCTGGTGAGGTGTTGGGAATGAATTCCAGAGCTGAGGGCTGAGGCAATTAAAGGCATGTGCCACCCATGGAGATCCACAATGGGCCTAAATTAAATGAGCACAGATATCTCAGAGAGTTGTAGGTCTAAAGGAGATTACAGAGAAATGGAGGGGACGACCTTGAGGAATTTGAACAAATATATGAATTTTAAAGTCAAGGCGTTGATTGGAAGTCAATATAAATCAATGAGCACAATTGTGATGAGGAACTGTGCGTTAGGATACAGGACAGCAGCATTTTGGAAGACTTCAAGTTTACAGGCAGTGAAATACAAGAGACGATAGAATAAAGGGTTAAACTCTGAGAATTTGTATGAGAATCTATGTCATTGATAGTTTAATCACGCAAAGACAGATCTGATGATGAGAATATTCTAATGAATGAGCATTAGTTTAGATTCTGTATAAAGTGTAAATTATATGGTTAGATTGGTATAAATATATAAATTATTGAAAAAGGCTGCAAGAGTTTAGCTGTATGTTTACCTGAGAATAATACCTGACAACATCATTGACAACCAACTGTGTTAACAGAAAAGAGACCAACATGGAGTGTATTGGAGTAATCAAGTCTCAGAGAATGCGAGAATGGGCTTAAATCACAGTTGAGCTGAAGCAGGGTGATGTCAGGTGATGTAATGGGATTGGAAATAAGCAGGCTAAATGATAGCACAAATATGAGGTCAGATTCTCATCTTGGGATCAAATGTGAAACATTGACTGTTTGCCAAGTACAAGGTGGAGTGACTAGCTAAGGAATAGAGTTTGGGAAGAGAGTGAAAAGCAATGGCTTCAGTTATTCAATTTCAGGCATGTTATTGTCATCCAGTACTGGACGTCTCAGAAGTTAAACAATAATTTAGCAACAGTTGAGGAGTTGAGAGAGGTGGAGTTGAGGTAGTGCCTTGTGTCATCATTAAACATGTGAAAACCAAAGCTGTGCCTTTGGATATGTTGCTGAGGACTGCACATGCAGATGAAAAATAAGGTGGGACAAATCACAGTCAGATGAGAGTCAGTAAAGGGTTGTGTGAATAATCAGTGTTCTGGATGAGAACGAATGTACTTCAGGTTTGCACAATTAAAGTTGTAAGTCTTTGCTGTGCAATTATTTTCCATGCATTTGGGCAGACAATACATCATAAAACAATAGAAGTTTCTGCCCTGTAAGAATCCTGCATCATACACATACTTTTTGAATATAAGTGTCACGACCTACAATTCAAACATGCACCATGTCTCAGAGGAACCGCATTTAATTTGTTTTCGCTCTGGAATAAATGAAGAACTGAGAATTCCCTTGAGATATGGCATGGTCGACATTCCTTGGAAATCATGCAGCAAATGTAGAATTCTTTGGCACCGATCCCAGGTCATTTGCATATTCATAGACTGATACCATTTTGTATTGATGAATGGCATGGGATGAAGTACCCTTGAAATGACTCGTCTTTCAAAAAGAAAACCTACATTCCTTTTCTGTTGTTGCTTCAGCTAGGAGCTGAATTTAATAAAATGACCAAAACTGAGAATCTGTAAATTTATAATTTGGTCAAGTGCAAACTGATTAATTCTTCTTAAGCTTTTTTTTTCTAAAAGGAGCCTGCGACAAAAATATTGAACACGCTCTATCATCTTTTCAGCTTCTGTTACGGCCCCTTCAATGGTTGTTTAGTTATTGGTCTACTTTCAGAAATCACCACAGCCCATTCTGGATGTTTGTAGGATTGTGGAGATTCTGTGGCTCGTCCAGAATGCCAGGCGGATCCCAGATTCAAAAACCATAAGCCCACATTTTCACGGGAATGAGTGGTCAGTGGATGGGGGAGGGATTTGCTGATGGATGTGCCTGCCATACGCGAAAATTCAAACTCAGTAGGGCCATTTGAACTCAATGATGAGGTTAAGCAACCTCATTTCAATGGATCAACGGTCTTATTCCAACAATGTATAAGGGGCAAATTTTTAAAGTCAAAGTAAATGCTTTTGAGGGGCGGATAAGACATAAGAAATTTCAAGTTGTCAGGTTATTTTGCAAAAAAAAAGTATACCTTTTGTATTGAACACAAAAGTAGAGAGATTATTCTTCAGTTACACAGGTCATCAGTGAGACCACAGCTGAAGTGTTGCAGTCTTGGTCTTCATATTTAAAGAACAATGTAAAAGTATTGGAAGTGGTGTAATGAAGTTGTACTGGCTTATACCTGGAATTGGTGGCTTATCTTATGAGTGACGTTTAGGCAGGCTATGATTGTATGTGCTGGAGTTTAGAAGGGTAAGATGTGGGTCAATTGTAACATATGAAATACTAGGGTATCTTGACATGGTGCATATGGAAATATTGTTACCTGTTGTAAAGTGAAGATCATCATTTCAAAATAAAGCATTGCCCAATTTAAACCAGGAATAAGGGTGTTTTTTTCTCTTACAGAAGGTTGTGAATCTTTGGAACTGTCTTCCTCAAAAAACATTACTGATAAGCAAGGGTGAAAAGTTATCAGGGGTAAGTAGGAATGTGAAGCAATCAGATCAGCCATGATCTCATTGATTGGCAGAGAAGCTTTGAGGAGCTGAGTTGCTTACTCCAGCTTCTAAAACTGCCTGTGTCTGTGAACTGAAAAGAATCTGTTCTTGAATGTTCAGTAGGTTCTTGTTGACGAAACTTCCAGTGCTATTATTACAGTATTATGAATGTTTTACTGCTTTCTCTGACCTATCATGTTCACATGCATGGGAGTGAGCTTTAAGTTCATAGCTTGATTGACAGATCATTGAGGTTATTAAGAGATTTATTGTCTATGATGAAGAATTATGAAGGCTTGTTTAATAAGGCTTTAAGTACTTGAGGGAATTTGAATGTGTTGAATGGGCTTTGTGCTATGAGAGTTATTTCTTTTTATGTGTAAAACCTGTAGCAGATGCTTAAGACTTCAATTTATTTTCTCAGCATTGCTTTTGAGGTCTACCAATAGTGGATACTGGGCAAATTGGCATGGTGGGTATAAGAGTAATGCATGATGGATGAGAGGCATGATTTGCCATTAAACAAGTAACAAAGATAAGTACAAAATTGGGACGCACCCTTCGGCCCAGCAAGCCTGTGCTGATGCATGTTGCCTTTCGAAACAAAAAGCCTTTTGCCTCTACCCTGTCCATTTCCCTCTATTCCCTGCCTATTCATGTATCTGTCAAGATGCCTCTTAAACATTGCGATTGTATCTGCTCCACCACCTCCTCTGGCAGCACATTCCAGCCATTTACTACACTCTGTGTAAAATACTTGCCTCTCACATCTCCTTTCAATTTTCTCCCTTTTACCTTAAACCTTTGTCCCCCAGTAATTGACATTTTTACCCTGTGAAAATAGATTCTAGCTGTTCATTCTATTCATGCCTCTCATAAGTTTGTAAACTTCTATCAGGTCGCCCCTCAGTCTCCGATAGTCAGGTGAAAACAAACCAAGTTTGTCCAATCTCTCCTTGTAGCTAATTCTCTCCAAACGAGGCAACATCCTGGTAAACTTTTTTTGTACCCTTGCCAAAGCCTCCACATCCTTCTGGTAGTGTGGCAACTAGGATTATATACAATATTCCAAATGTGACCTAACAAATATTCTATATAGCTGCAACATGACTTGCCAATTTTTACAGTCAATGTCCTGACTGATGAAAGCAAGAATGCAGTGTACTTTCCTGACCACCCTATCTGCTTTTGGCATAAATTGGCAAAGTATCTAAAAGGGGCCAATGGGCACCTGGAGAGAGGTGGCATGAGTTGGAATTGAATGGATAAGAGAATCTCTGAATGAGTTGGCATGTATGGGCGCAGGGGGTGTGGAAGTGATGAAGTGGAGTGAGGTGTGAGGGCTGGAGGGTCTAATATTTAAGAAAAAAAATCAATGTACTCTCAGGAAGCCAGGGAAAGGCTTTTAAAAAGCTTGTTTTAGCACTCAGAATTGGATACAGGAACAGGAGGTCCAACTACACCCCACAACAATTCCCATGAAGATCCTGCCACTCAGACATGTCAGCTCTGCTCACCTGCCTTAGAAGGAAAGTTTAACATCAAGAGATGACATTCAACTCCTTCAATGGACAGGAAATCCATGTATGTTGTTTAAATGGCAGCTGGTTTGCTGATGCATATTTTGTCGCATTACTGAATTTCAAACCCTAACCATATTGCTTCTTGGGTATATGAACATAGCCCAGTGCCTGTGTTAGATGCACTGTATATGAGAATTTTAGGTCTTCTGTTGCTTTTCCTCCTCTTCCAACATGTCCTCTAAAGTGAGATTTGCATCTATCTGTTGTATAAAATGAAACAGTTTCAAATGCTAAACTTTATTCCCTCATCCACTTCCTATACAATCCCACAATAGACAGGAGAGTTGGAAATGTCAATATACTGGCATAAGAGATATAGGCTCAGATGTTCCAGTGGTTTGACAGTCATTATTCCATCATAGGAATAGCACATAGAGACCTTTTGGAATCTCCAACACAGCAGTCTCCAAAGGGATGTCCAGAAAACATGAAGATTGCACTGGGCAATTCCTCTATCCTGGAACTCTCCAAAAGCCTCCAGCTGAATTCAGAAAATTCAATGTTCTGATGAAATGCAGTAAAATATTTATTCATGGAATGGTAGGCTATAAAATGTATCTTCTAAATCCTGAATAAATATTAAATGACAGAATATTTGCCTTTATACCATGCCAAATACACCTCCTGCAGATCACGTACAAGCTGTGGATACAGACCGTCCAGGATCATATCCCCCTACCTACTTCCCCACTCTGCACCAGACCTCCCCCAACTTTCCCTGTCTCTGTATCTGAACCCCACTTTCTCTGCTGCTATATCCAGCCACCCACGCCCCCACCCCTCACTGCTACTGGACCTGACTCCCCATCCCGAGTGTGTCACCAACTCTCTCTACTCCCAAAGGACCAGATTTCTCCCATTAGCTTGATCTGCCCTAAATACTGCATCCCTTTCTTATTCTAACTGATACCTTTAAACCTGACATCCTACCTATTTGACACTCTTCCCCTTTGTATCAACCATCTTATACTTCTGAAACCTTATCTCCTACCCATCTGGAATCCTATCCTTGACATCCTACCCAGCTGACACCATAAGTACCTGGCACCTAACAACCTAACCAGCTGGTATCTTACTTACCCGGCACTCTATTCACCTGACACCCTATCCACCTGGCACTCTAACATCACACTTAATGCATGTACAGTATATGTTTCTGCACAATATATTTGATGGCAGCTGTCAAAGTGGCTGATTGGACATTTATATGTCAGAGAGCTAGCTACTGTGCCAAGGGGCCATGGTTTACCTTGCCTCAACATTTTTGCAACAATGAAAGGACTGCCAGAATGGAAGTACAGCTCCATATTCCTGAAGGAAGCCCTGATTAGAACCTCCTCTCAGAAATACATAAAAAAGAAGGGTCAGAGTGGCTATCTGTGTGAGATTGACACTCCTCAGAAAATCCACCTATTATATTGTTTTGAACCCATTTTGGTCGTCAATATCATTTGCTTTAGATAAAATAATTGAGAATTTGCACAGGCTATTCAACCCAATTGAAATATTCTGGTGGATTCTATCCCCTTTATTTTCATCTCAACCAATCACATCATTAACTAAAACTAACAAAATAGCTGTGTATTACATTTACTCCTATTTGGCATTGTTAAGATACAAAATATATTAGCATTTGGAAAATATCTTCAATGGTGCTTTACTTATAAGGATATGTAAGATTTGATCATAGTCACAGATTGTACAAATACTCAAGGAGTCACAAGCAGTTTTATTGAGGATTGACAGCTCAAATACAACAAATAATCAGAAAAGACATTGTGCATATCCTAGGTAACAAATGAGAATGGCTCATTGGTGCAAATTGAATGCACATTTTATTAGAATGAATAATTATGGTTGTTGCCTGTGACAATAATCTCTTCTACAGGCAAGCTGTTAAACTGAAGATAGCATGGACATATTTTGAGGCTGAATTGACCAAGGTCTTAAGCAGATATTACCTGCATCTCAAGGGGCACCCCTCCATTTGCTGTTCTTCCCATCTTGACTATATATTTTTATACCTTTTTACATTACTCATTCATTGTAAACATTTACCCATTCAATCCAATTACAGGGGAATAGTTATCCAAGCTCAACTCCTTCTAAGTTTCAGTCTTGTGAGACCATTCCTGCTCCTCTCTCTTAGCTGAACAACTTTTTACCTTCCTCTAGTTTATTTAGATATGCAAACGATGAGGCTTCTTTTCCAACCTTTTATCAGGCGTTCTGTGCCTACAGAAAGGCTTGTTTCTAAATTGTGTCCTTGGTAACATCATGTTCCCTAGTGAAAACCCTTATCTATTATGACTAACAATGTCCTGCATGGTCACAGGATGATGCTGAGGAACATCCCTTAACTAGTTTATTACTCTATAGCATAATAATTTTTTACATAATATTTATTAAAGTTCAGATAAAATCAACATTACTTATTAATGTACTTAAATTAGAAATTAACTTACATACTCAGATCTGTTTACTCCCTTAACAGGCAACTATCCCAGTGAGCCCATAAGCATTGTTAAGTTCATTGTTAGAGACAGGAATATTTATTCTATGGTAATTGCTTATTGTGATAGCATCTGTAGCTCTATGTTTCAAGGACTATCATGTTATATTATATATTATTATACGTATGTCATATATTTTAATTGGCTTCCAACAGATGGCAAATTTGAACAGCTCTTATCTGTCATCGCATCACTTTCTGCACAATATTTTAACCTGGCTCCTGCTGCCAAAAAATATTGGATTTGAAAATGACCTTTATCACAATCCAATAATCTGACAGAAAATTTGGATTACATGTACTGTACTGTTTACCAGGATTGACATGGAAGGCTATTAAGGGTAGATCATTCTGTTGAATAAGTCTTTCCTGCTGCTTAGCAGCAAAAGAAAACAAGTTCATGGACAGGAATAAAATTCCTCTTGGCAGCATATTGAAAAAGGCCTGTTTTTCCTTGATCGTTACTCGTAAAAATATTTCATGCTCAGAAATTGCATGTCCTGGTGCTGGATATTCTTGCAAAATCTCTCAGTTAAGGCCAGGCACAGGTTTTTCTCCCTTATTTTTGCTTCCAAAGGGAAATTCTCTTGAAGACTTATTGTTATTTAATGGGAAAATTTTGTTGCTAAAAATATAATTTAACCCAAAAATTAATTTTTCTCAGTAGGTTCTGATCCCACACTTCTGCTTGTCACATTGACATATCTCCAACACTACCCCATACTCCCAACCTCCATTGAGTTTCTGTAATGGCCAAAGATCTTAACTATCAGCTTGCTAATTTAGTTTTCATCAATTCCTGTTCTACTAATGCCTTGAAGATTTTTAGCTCAAGATTGGTTTCCCAGTAGCTTAATGGAAAATAGTAGTGAAATAACTGCAAAGAGGCCAGTATCCCATCACCAAATTGCCCTTTTTTCACATGTGGTTTGTACATGGGCTCTGACCAGCCAGTTCAGAGCCAGTCTGTACAATTGGGACACTCTCTGAATCCCCAGTTTATGTCTGTCAGTCAGAGGTTCCTGATTGGCCCAGGTTAACAACCCCAATCAAAGATCTCTCAGTTGATGAGATCCACCTTGCCCTGGTTCCAATCACTCCAACTAGGCTCTTCTTTTTAGTGACATTTAAACAAAGCATTCTCTGAAATGGCAAAATAAAGTTGATTCCAAAATAAAGGCCAACTGGCTCCATTCAGCATTTTGTCAGGATGTACTTTTTGGACAGTCAGTTAGAGACTTGGAGAGGATTTTTTGCACGTGGGGTTTGCTAACAATCATGTTTGTGAGGAACGTATCTCATCTATAACTCTGACCAGCATTAATTGGTTGGTGAAAAGCCTCCTACCAAATTTGTGAAGGTGCTTCCCCATCTCAGGGAGTTACCAGCCATCTGCCAGTCTGGCAACTTGCTAGTCCAAAAAGAGCCGAAGGAGAATTAACCAGTAACAGGACTACACTTTCTCTTAGAACGAAGTACAGGGAGCGCAGGATGCAGATTCCCAGTCAACCATCTGATCGAAAGAGAGTTGAAGCCTCCACCATTCTTTTTGCAGCTCCGGACTATAATATGCAAGCAAAAATGCAAGTTACCACAAAAATTCAGAGTTCTTAAGTAGCTGATTAGCTCAGTTGGCTGGATGCTCAGTATGGATCAGATTGGTGCAAATACTATGGGTTTCAATCCCTGGTCCAATTGTGGTGGATTGGTCAGCTGGTTTCTTGTCACACTTTTTATAGAGATATGGTGCTGTGTGGTTGACCTGTTTTTGGATAGAAAAGGAGAGGAAACATATTAAAAACCTTTACCTTTTCAACATGCAAATTAAAAAGTAAATAGGACACTTTGCTTAGAAAATAAGCTATTAGAATTCATACATACGTACAGCAGCTCAAATGCCATTTTTTTGACATCTAATTTCAGCATTTTTTGTTGGTGTCCAAGAGCATCATAGGAGTAAAGGTCTACCTCCAAGGCCAATTCTGAACCCCAGACCAGAATCAATGCTGTGGTGGTGAGAGGCTATATTGCTACATACTCAACCATTTCTGCTCATGTTGGTGTGGTGAGCCCATGGCCCATATTTTTAGAACATGAGACCATAAGATTGGTCTGACCAGCACCAATTAAATTGTGGCACCAAGAAAATGGCTACCAAACAGGGCAGCAGGAGATCCCAAGTTCCTTCCCACTCCTGCTATTTTTACGAGTCTGGTAGGGAGAGCCTGACCTTGAATTGATTCACTCCTACAAAGGGAACAAATATTGTCTTATCAGTTCGTGGAAGCTTGAACCATGGTTTGGAGAAATGAAGAGTTTAAACATGATTAAAATGGTATTGCCCCTTTTACAGTCCATCACTTTGTGTTGTGGCATGAGTTATATTTATGTCCAATAAGGTTAGTCATGACTGTACTGTGATTAAAATATGTAACTGCCTTTAAGCAATATGTTGCCAGATTGTTACATCTGCCAATTGACAATTACATGTTCAACATGGCAAATGTGGAAAAAGCTTCAGATGAATTTAAGACAAAACATTGAGGCTCCTGAATGAAAAGGTTGTGTATAGGTTCCATACTTTTGAATTTATAATTGAAAATACCAATAGTATTCTACACATATGTTGTGATAGAAGTTGTAAAGTCTGTTTACACAGTGCATGACTTATGAGCTCTTGACTGCAATCCAACTGCCTCAACCTTTTACAAGTGCTGGATGTTGTTTCTAGAGCTGGTCCAAATGTCAGTAAATCTCCTCAGGGAATGTTATAGGCTCTTGTCTACAATTCACTTGCCTAATCTTGTTTAAAAAAAAACTTTTGATATTGTTTGTGAAGATGCTTTAAAACATCTTTTTGCTTACTCAAGGAATTTTCTAGGCTATTCCATGGACCCACCTAACATAATAAAACTCATGAAGTCTGTTTATGAAGTGGACAATGGGTGAAGGGGTATGTTGAGTGGTGACTGAGATGTGGTGAAAGCGAGGAGGATGTTTGGAGTTGTGCTTTCAGGTTAAGGGGAGTTTGAATGAAATGGTGAAGTTAAGCAAATGAACATGAGGTGAGTAAGGATTTGAAGACTAAGGGGGTTAATTGTAAGACAATGAAGTGAGGGTGAAATGACAATGAGGGTGAAAGTCACTAGGGGTGTGGTCTGAGAGAGGGTGGAGATGGAGTGAGAGTAAAGGATGAGGTGGTGGTGAGGATGTAAGTGTATGAGAGTGAGAAGGTCCGGGGTGAGAGGATAAGATGAGTGTGTGATAAGTAAGCAAAAGGTAAAACTCTATAGATAGCCCCTGATTATCCCAGAAATACTTAGTTATGGCCATTTGAGAAAAGTGGGCCTTTTCGTTTACCTGTTGTGGACTCAGCCTATTTCCGGTCCACATTGGGCATAAACAAATGAAAAATCCCACCAGCTAGTAATCTGAAGACAAAGGTAAGTCATGACAGTGAGGTGAGTCCTGTCTCTTGTCTGAGGCATCAAAATCTGGTTCCTTATCTCTTTATCCTCTTTCTTACTTAGGCTCAAAGAGTGACATTAAATATTCGAAACCACACGTCATTTACTCTATGATAACAAGGTGTGGAGCTGGATGAACACAGC
>JAHRHZ010000019.1:45824970-45874352 GCA_024137785.1 Ginglymostoma cirratum | reverse complement strand
TCAAGCTTTCCTGCTCCTATGATGCTGCTTGGCCTGCTGTGTTCATCCAGCTCCACACCTTGCTATCTCGGATTCTCCAGCATCTGCAGTACCTATTATCTCCATCATTTACTCCATGGTCTCTGGCAATGCAGACTTAAAATCTTAGCTTCGACTGGTTTAAATAAATTTAAAATCATTCCACAGCCTGTAGAATTCTGGGGATTGTCTTCGGTTGGAAATTAAGCTGACTGCAAAGTAGTGCTCTATAGAAAAAAAAAAGTCCTTTCTCTCGAATATTGCAGGTTTAATCTTACTGAATGCATGCAAACTTGGATTGTAAATCAGCCCAAATTTTTCAGGGTACAAGACATTTAGAAAAATCATGCCTGATCTCCTATTCTAGAAACACCATCTCTGAACACAGCACCCATCACTTTCCCCAGAGGGGTAATTGGGGCAGGTTGTAGTTTACATATCCTTAGTTCATGGACATGTGAATGTGCAACTGCCTTCAAACAAATCCTATTTTCATTAGGGAAATTTCCAATGCATGACTTGTGGGCTTTACACTTTTCAGGAGGAAGCCTAACCTTACTGCAGTTCTATGGAGTGGAACGGTTTCCTTCCGGAATTATGCATACCATCTTTGGGAGACATCAAGTACCCTTTGGGATTGTTAAACATGGACATGAATATGCACAAAATATGGTCACGTTCATTGGGCTCAATTATCTCGGTCCAGAAACTGGTGTAGAAAGTGGCAAGAATGGTTTAAAATAAAACTAATAAATTGGCCCTGGAGAGATACTCACTCCCTTCACATCACTTCAGCAATTAAATGTTGGGCGACAAGATCTTCCTGTTTCACCAGTAATTAATGCCTTAAGTGATCAATTAACAACCAGTCATAGAGCTCAACTCACCAGTGAACTGATTAGTTGTCTAACAATCAGGTATAAAGTGGCTGGAGTTTTGCCTGGCACTTCAAGGCTTGCCTACTGGGTTGGGGCTAGGGACTCCAATTGCCCCAATCTGAGGCCAATCAGGGCAGGAATAACGGGCAAGTAGATACAGACTAAAATTCACAACCCGTCCTTCTCTATAATCCATTTGACCCTCTTCTTCTCTCAACTAGTGCACCATAAGACTCAAAAAATCTTCCTTTCTTGCCGTTGGATCACCTGAAGACTAGGCTTCCATTGACAATCTCTAGCACCAAGAAGCTGCTTGTCTCTGACAGGCTGGAAGCCTCTGGTGAAGTGAGACTTCAAGAACTCTGTAATTTGCTAAGAAGCACATTGGTCAGCTCTTAAAAAGATACTTAAAATTTGATTCAGAAAGCTTTCCCATTTGTGGGGTGCAATGCCAGTCATTACTGAGCATTCTAGCAATCACATTTAAGCAAAAAAATTGAGAATCTCAGCTATTAGAAATATCAAATTGTCAATGCATTTAAATCTCCTGATATTTTAACTTAAAAAGAACAGGCTACTATTGAAAAATAGTTGTCCTTTCACTCTGTCTGTTGACATAAACGTACATTTTGAAACTATAGGATTCGTACAAGTACTTCATCCAACACCAGCAGGGAGATAGAAGGCAATGAAGGTAAACAAGTTGAAAAATTAAAACTAAAATCCCATTGGAGAGAAGAGCAGAACTTCTTCAAGGTGGATATGCCTAGAAAAGAAACGTCAATTAATTAAATAGCTCAATAAAGGTGAAATACTATGGATGCTAGAAATCTGAAACAAACACAGAGAATGTTGGGGAAACTCAACAGGTCTGACAGCATCTATGGAGAGAGAATCAGAGTTAACATTTTGTTTCTGAAGTGTCTATTTTTCAGAACTGGTTTTTTTCTCTCCACAGATGCTGCCAGACCTGTTGAGTTTCCCCAGAATTCTCTGTGTTTGTTTCAGATTTCTAGCGACTGAAGTATTTTGCCTGTCAGTTTTGTGCCATATCACAGATTTCACGACCTGCCATTATTACAATGGGTTGCCTATTAATTCACTGTTTGATTGACAGCTCCAGGAATTATAAATCCTTCATTCTGTGAATATTAATACAAATGTATTTTTTCTGTGGGATTAAATAACTGAAGGACTTTTAAATGGTAAATGGGATTGAGTACGGTACATAGGTTGACATGAAGATTGTGAAGGGTGATGGGTATTAGTGCAAAGGTATAAGTTGGTTTGGAAGATATGAGCGTATGTATGGGATATGGGCTGGTGTGAGTATGGAGGGTGTGTGGCAGGGTGAGGAAGGGTGAGGGGTAAGGGCTAGAGGGTTGTTTCTTATTTTGTTATCCTAACAAGTCCCAGTGCATCCAGCCTGGTGTTTCACATAACCCATGTCCACATCCAATTGTTGATTTTGCCTTGAGACTGAATCTGGGCACAGCAGGTCCAACTCCCAGTATCACTCAACACCCCCTCCCTGGCTCCCAACTCACCACCGTCTGAAATAAAAATCTGATAATTCAAGCACATCCCCCCCCTCAATCATATCTCAGGAGTGGAGCAAATTCTTTAATTGGTAATCATAATTAGGAGCATTAACTTAACATATAAATGTAAACAAATTATTAAAAAGTGGCTATCAATAGCTTCAGTCATTATTTTATTGGAGGCATTAACTTCTATTATCTCATCGTTTCATTTGCTTCCCTCACCCATAATCCTCTCAGGTGCAACGGGATTTAGGTGTACGAGTACATCAGTCAGAAAACGTTAGTATGCAGTACAGCACATAATCAAGAAGACTAATGGGAAGCAATCTGTTATAGAGTCGTAGAGTCATACAGCATGGAAACAGACCCTTTGGCCCAACCCGCTAATACCGACCAAGTTTCCCAAACTAAACTAAACCCACTTGCTTGTGATTGGCCTGTATCCCTCTAAACCTTTCCTATTCATGTACTTGTCCAAATGTCTTTTAGATGTTGTAACCGTACCTGTATCTACCACTTCCTCTAGTCATTCATTCCTCACAAAAACCATCCTCTGAGTGAAAAAGTCACTCCTCAAGTCCCTTTTAAAACTTTGTCCTCTCATCTTAAAAATATGGCTGCTAGTTTTGAGCTCCCCCACTAGAGGGAAACGACCATTGCTATTCACCTGATCTATGCCCCTCATGATTTTATAAACCTCTACAAGATCGTCCCTGAACTTCCTACAGCCCAGTGAAAAAAGTCCCGGCCTATCCAGCCTATCCTTATAACTCAATCCCTCCAGTCCGGCAACATCCTGGTAAATTTTTTTCTGCACCATCCCCAATTTGATAATATCCTTCCCATAGCCGAGTAACCAGAACTGTACACAGTACTCCAAAGGTGGCCTCACCAACATCCTGTACAACATCAACATGACATCCTATTCTGAATGGTCTGAGCAATGAAGGCAAGCACGCTAAATGCCTTTTTAACCACTCTGGCTACCTATGATGTAATTTTCAAAGACCTATGTACCTGAATGCCTACAAATAGACTATTATTAGGGAAAAGAGGAAAGGATTAATGTCTGGGAATTCATGGAAAAATCAAACTTTATTATTAAACAGAACAATACTTTATCAACGAAGACAACTTTCTCATGCAGATAGAATGAACATTACATACTATCCTTCAAATTGTACCCTGTTTACCTCCTTAAACGGGAGGTACACCTTTACCGAGAGAAGGGAGATCAAATCAGTAGCATATTTCTTCATTGGTAACAAAACTTCCAAAACAACATTTAAAACTGTAGATTCATTCTCTATTTTAAGAATGATGACAATTTTCTGTACTACTAGCATGAACCACAGTTTCATATCTGCTTTAATTCAATATTAGACAAGGAGATCAAAGCAGTTTTTTTTAAAATAAATGTTTGACAGAAATGTGTTTCGTCCTGATTTTATGTACGGAATGCAATGGCTGATCCTCTTTAAAACATACATGCATGTTTCCAGACTGCTGGCAGATACCTGACATAATACCTATTCTTTTTTTGGAGGAAAATAGAGTATGTCTAGGGAACTACTGACCAGTTGCTTAATGTCAGTGATGATGAGAGGAATCGAACATATGGGTAAGGGTGTTATGTTGCAATCATATCGGGCATTGGTGAGACAATATCTCAAGGGGCTGAACTGCTTACTTCTGCTCCTGTTTTCTCTCTGTGTATCATAGATCTAGTCAACCTTTTTGGGTGAAAGGTTTGATAACCGCTAACATGCTCCAAAAGGTCAAGAAAATACACTGAGAGAATTGAGTACTCTTTCAACTCTGCAGCATTGACAATAAATGCCAAACTTGTAGGTGTGCTTCTGATGGTTGGGAATGGGTAGCAGAACAGCAGAGGAATTTAAACCTATGGATATCTAATGAAGTGAGGAGAAACATTCCAATAAATATTTTTTAAGGATAATTCTTTTTGAAAAGATATCTATGGATTTCATTAACAAACAGCTGAAAAAAATGAACAACAAAATCTTATTACACTATTTATTTTAAAGTAAAACGTTAAGGCAATATATTTCAACATATATCATAATTGTTCCGATTTCTAGTTATATTTTCAATCAATCTTTTCAATAGATCTGATAGCTATTACCTGATAAATCAAACATTGTTGTCAACTCTGAAAAAAGGCTGCAAAATCATTTTTTTTTTATTTGGTATTTCTAAGAATATTTACACAATTAATTGTTTATCCTTCCTTGATTAATGTTAATTGGCACATCATATTTGTTTGCTAACATGAGACAAAATGATCTCAGTAGGATTCAGAAAGTATTAATTTGGATTTGTCCATTTGGAATCTGCTCCAGCAGTAAGTCTGCATGTACAGATCAGTATTACAGAAGAGAGAAATAGGCTGACGAAAGATTACTCCATGTGACCGACAGAAACCCACTTAGCATTAAATCATATCAGAAATGCTTATCATAGAACTCTTACAGTACAGAAACAGGCCATTCAGCCCAACGAATCCACGCTGTCCCTCCAAAGAGCATCCCACCCAGACCCATTCCCCCTGTCTAATCAAAATATCCCAGGGGCCAGATGGGTAATTTAGCATGGCCAATCTACCCACCTTGCACATCTTCAGACTGTGGGAGGCAACCCACACAGATATGGGGAGAGTGTGAAAACTCCACACAGACAGTTGCCCAAGGGTGGAATCAAACCTTAGTGCTAACTACTGAGCCACCGTGCTGCCCCAGAAATTGGCACTTGTCTGGGATGTATGTGAACATGTGAGATTGAGTTCATGAAAATATTCATTACTCACAGGATTGCTCCTTTTACTGATGGATTAAAATTTGAATGAAGTTCAATTTACATGTAAAGTTAATGCGAAAAAGGGGTTAGAACTACTGGTTGCTGATCATCACATTATGGCACTATTTTAATTGTCATGCACCCTGTCAGCCCAAATAATTTAGTTTATTTTTACATGATATTTAGTTGATTTTTTTTTTACATTTGTAAAACAATTTGTCCATCGTGATCTGTGTTGTGAAGCATATCTGCATTGTGTATCTACTAAACAGGCCTGTACTTTTAAGGCCTCCACTCAGCTAAATAAATCCAGGTGATTGTAGTATCTTAGAAGCTACTGTCAGAAAGCAGTTGCAAAAGTGTTAATTCCAAGCAGCAGATTTGTGACTTTCACATTTTAAAGAAAACTGATTAGAATCTTAAACAAGTCAGAGTGCTTGAATCGAAACACACTTCAACACAAGAATTATATATGCTTATTCACAGCTTTCCTGTTCTATTGTACATGGTTCATCAAGGGTTATGGTATTGCATGAAGGTGTGCTTGAGAATAGGAGTGATTTGAAAGAAGTTTACAAAATAACTCCACTGGAGATGTAAAATGAATTTTTTTAATGCTCACTGGTAACAGAGATTATTGGTTTTGTCCTTCATAAATTGATAAATATGTGTTGGAGTCTTTTCAAGTCCATTACAAAATGTAAAGATTCTAATCTAAATTTGACACTGTTGCAAAACCTACTCAAGTAACAGACAATGTTTACTTCAAAGTGTATTTTTAAGCGAGGGCTATTTTTAAGCGAGGTTCCTTCAACTTTTTTTTTTGCATGACTACGCGTTCTCATTCTTCATTGCAGAACATGGCCTGTTCAGTCCCTTTCCAGCTACTGGGCAGTCATGAGTTCCTGTAGTTGTGCAAGATCGTTAGCAACATGCTATAAAGAAACTTTTGTTGCCGAAGTCTGTTTAGTCTAGAGAAATTACCATGTTAAAAGTTTCACATTTTTCCTATCGTTACATAGCAAACAACACAAATTATTTTCACTATATTCAATTTTATTTAGATTCACCATTATAACTAAACCTTTATTGTTAATGGCTCTTGTCAGAAAATGAGCATTGCATTAATGGACTTGTTGGATCTATCCAATGGAGCTGTTGCTTTAAACTTCTTGTGAATCTAAAGCTTTATATCCCCTTGTTCTTCCTCAGCACATAGCTTACCTATTCAGAGAATAACTATTATTGTTATGTATTTTGCTGAAAATGTACCACCCCATTTGCCACTTTTTTGACCACTTTATCACCTGATTGCTATTCTCTTAACATTTCCAATGTTCTTCAGAGAATTCCTACAGTGTGGAAGCAGGCCATTCAGCCCCGTTTAGTCAACACCGAACCTCTGAAGAACACCCCACCCAACTACCCTATCCTTGTAATCCTGCATTTCCCATGGCCAATCCACTGAGCCTACACATTCTTGGACAGTGGAAGGAAACTGGAGCACCCGGAGGAGACCCACGCAGGCATGGCGAAAATGTATAAATACCACACAGACAGTTGCCCAAGGGTGGAGCTGAACCTGGGACCCTGATACCAGGAGGTAGTAATGCTAATCACTGAGCCATCCCAAATTTCAGTTAGATAAATTAAGTAGTAAATACCTGGCCATCATTTTCAATTCTAGGTCTTCAAACCCGGCATCTGTTCAGCTCCAGGTTCTGACCCTACATGAGGGTTCTATTACACGAGCCTGGATTAAAGGATCAGATTCCCAATCCTGTTCAGCTAACAGACTGGCTATCCGAGTTTGGAAGGCCAATAGAAGAGGGAGGCTAGCATAACATGGAATTATCCTCTGAGAAAGAAGACATCTTTGTTTTTATAATTGAAATTGGGCAAATCAGCTTCCCTCCCATTATGAATGAATAACTCTTCCAAGGGCAGTCAGCTGTGGCTCAGCAGCTATGGCGTGGGGGTGTTTGTCACTTACACAATCCATTTCTCCACCCCTCCATAACCCTCTGCACACCTCATACCTTGCCCATCACATTGATCCATGAGTGCTAGAAGGGAGTCACACATGGCAGTTCCATATTCCATCATGAAGTGAGAATTTGTTGGAACAGTCTCTATTTACAGCTTTGACAAGGAAGTGAGTGTACATTGATGAGTAAAGTTAGAAATCCATGTTGTGCAATGGGAACAATTTAAACTTAACAGCGGAGCATGCACAGAGACAACTAGAAATTTTTAAAAATGAATAAGTCCAGCTCAACAAACATTACCACCACAATGAGCAGAAACCATGAGGCACGGCAACAGAAGAACAACCTAGACCATAGAAGTAATTGGCACTGAGATTGCAGCAGTAGTAATACTGCAAATCCAGAAATAATGGGACAAAGGGCAATTTGAAAAATAAAGCAGAGTTGGAGAAAAGGGTTTATTAGGCTATGAAATGAAAAAAAAAGTCCATATTAAATACGAAAAAGTGGAAATCTTCATTTTGGTTACAGAAAGCAAGTACACTCCATTTTGACAACAAAAAATGTGGGGAAATCCCCAATTAAGGGTGCCAAGATTCCACTGTACTGCATTGAAGAGTTTAAAACTTTAAAAGAGAAAGAGTAGTCATTACTATAGTGAAGATGTTTAAGACAGGAGAATAAAAGAACAATGTCATTTGAATAATTGAGAATCTGCTGGGCAAAGAGATTAAAGTGGCATTAAGATACTGCAGAATTAAAATATACTGAAGAAGAATTTTTAAAAATCATGCACGTGAGGAACAAATGGCAAGAGAAATAACATTGCCCATTGATTTACTTTTAGAGATGCACCTGGAACACAGGACTGACCACATTGCAGAAAATATCTCTTAAACTACAGAATTGTTTCTAAGCTGCATACTAAATCATAAGATGAACAAGAATGCACTGTTATGTTCGATAAGACATACTACTGCTGATGATTTCAAAGTTCATCATAGCATAAAAGAAAGCACAGATGCTTACAAAGCTCCATAAACTTTTACAAATTATTTTATTCTAAAGATGAATAAAGGTCTTGAAAGAGAATATTTTAACAGAAAAGGTTTGTATCCAGTAGAATCCATAGATAAGTTTATTGATAAATTCTACAGAGTAATGACAAACTATAATAACAGTGTTCAGTAAGGATCAGTGCTGGGTCCACAGTTGTTTGTCATTTATATAAATGATTTGGATAAGGATGACACCTTTGCAAATGACACCGAAATTGGTGGTATGATAGGCAGTGAAGAAGGCTGTTTAACAGTGCAACAGGATCTTGATCAGCTGGGCCAATAGCGGAGGAGTGGCAGATGGAGTTTAATTTAGATAAATGTGACATGTTGCATTTTGGTAAGGCAAAGCAGGGCAGGACTTATGTAGTTAATGGTCGGATTCTGGTGAGCGTTGATGAACCGAGAGACCTAAGGGTTCAAGTACACATTTCCTTGAATGTGGTATCACAGGTAGAAAGGATGGTGAATAAGGCAATTGGCACATTTGCTTTCATTGCTCAGAGCACTGAGGTCACGTTGTGGCCGTACGGGACATTAGTGAGGCCGTTTTTGGAGTACTGCATACAGTTCTGGTCATCCTGCTATAGGAAGAATGTTGTTAAACTGGAAGGGCTGCAGAAAAGATTTACAAGGATGTTACCAGGATTGGAGGGTTTGAGTTATTAGAAGAGGCTGGATATGCTGGGACATTTTTTCTCAGAGTGTAGTAAGGTTAAGGAGTGACCTTAGAGAGGTTTATAAAATCATGAGAGGCATAGATAAGGTGCATAGTCAGAATATTCTGAGGAAGGGTCACCGGACCTGAAACGTTAACTCTGATTTTTCTTCACACAAGCTGCCAGACCTGCTGAACTTTTCCAGCAACTTCTGTTTTTGTTACAGTATTCCATCTATGATCTAACTAAATTTCTGTGTAGCTCCAACATAACCTCTCTGGTTCAAAAACAAAGTTGCTGGAAAATCCCAGCAGGCCTGGCAGCATCTGTGAGGCAAAAACAGAGTTAACGTTTCGGGTCCGGTGACCCTTCCTCAGAACTGCAGTATCGGTGGATAATCACCCCAAACTCGGTTCGTCTGAGCTTCCTTGTGTCCTGCCATTTATTGAGTACTTCCTTCTTCGAAGGTGCATCACATCATACTTATCGGGATTAAATTCCATTTGGCACTGATCTGCCCATCTGACCAATTATGCAGTGTATTTGTCACATAGGCAGCTAGCACATGCTCCAAGTGTAAGGTTGATGACACACTTTGCCATACAATAAGGCATCCAGTTCCTGGACTGATCACGACTGACAAACATGATCGATAACCTGGCTATGAGTCTACACTAACCAATAAGTCAAAAAATAAGTACTGTGAGCCTTTAGCTCTGGATGAGGCAGCGATGCACTCAAAGAGAATGTATAGCATGTCGAAGTACAGCATAACAAGGCAAGGCAATGATGCTGTGAACATGCAGGTAGGCACCAACTGAGAGAATTTGAGGGTAAACAAAAAAGCTCTGAGTTGCAACCCAGTCCAGTCTGTAAGCTGGGTGTGTGGCTCTGTGCATAAAGATGCCAAGCAGCAATGTTTGAATAATAGTTGCAGATGCATCCCTAAGTGCTGCTTTAAAGAGCAGAAATATCCTACCTGTGGATCAGAGAGTTGCCCTGAGAGGCTGGTGGGTGTCATCTGCCAATGTACATGGATGAAGGATGTGTGCAGCTGTGAGAAGCAAGCAGTGAGTTGGAGTCACCAATTAACCACAGTCTTTCATGCACATCTGGGTTTTCTCATGGGGAGTGGAAAGACAGGATATTAATGAAGTGAGATTCATATTAATGAATGTGTTACGACATGAAATCCCCGTTGCCTGGTGAGGATTTTGTCTCAACATTAAAGGAGAGAAGCAAATAGAAAAGTGAGAAATAGAAAATGAGAATAGTAACATAAGGCACCAGAAAAAGTTATAGCTGTTTCTGCAACCAGCAATAACAGACTGTGGAAGTAGATATATGTACGAATAAATAGAACACCTAATAGCTATGTAATGTTTGAGAGGGTAACAAGTGTTCATGGTTCTTAATTACGCAAAAGCTATTTGAATACAGCTCAACTTCATTTCAGCACTTCTGGGCACTAATTTCAGTCCTTATTTTTCAGTTTAAAATTATTCTCAAACAGAAGATGGTCTTAGGCAATAGACATACACAAAGAGAATGAAGTGCTCTGTAATTAGCACGGAAGTGATAAGTCACATGCTCAGCTTGACTCAGAATGTAATGGCTGAAATTGACTTGCTCTCATGTAACCATTTAAAATGTTAATATGAATTAATTGGAATTTGTAATTAATTATTTGCACTAATCCCATAATTTGAACAGTAATTTTGGAAGCTTTTACTGTTAAATCTTTTCCAATATTGTCGTGGTGTTTAACTATATTTTAAATGGTATGCCTGAGTTATTTCCCAGTTAGAGGTCGGAGAGGTTCTTTTATTTTGCATTAAAATTCTCAGGCATTTTTGATCCTTGAGTACCGAAGGGATTATGAAATGTGTCACACTTATAATATTCTCCTTCACATTTGGTCACACACAGATTCACAGATGCAACCCAGTCTATCTCATGCTCAGTATCTTGCAACCAAATTTGATCATTTCTGTCCATCTTTTCCTTCATTTTCTTTGTTGACCTGTCGAGGAGCAGAGACTGCAATTGTTTCTCCAGGCAATATTCTTTTATTCTTAGCACACGCTCAAAATACTGTATTGTCACTATGCTTATCAACACTCTCAAGGCAGCAGTGTCATTTATAGCATCATCATTTTATTTTGCATTCAACGTTGCTACTTGATATTGGTCTGGGCAAATGCGGCAGTGCCATTTGACTGTCCATATCTGTGATTCATACATTGGTCAGGGGAAATGCAAAGGTAAATATTCTTAAATTTATTCACAATTTGATTTCGGATCACTTGTCAGTCAGTTGAAAAAAAACTTCTTTTTTGATATTAATCTTTTTGTTATATGTTACCACCATAATGACATGTCAGTGCAAAGTAACAAAAACATCGCAACTATCTCCAAATCCGCTTTGATTGGTTTAGCTTTGTTGAATTTTTGCTGCCAAATTTATTATTGTTTAATCATCGATACTTTCCCTCTTATCCAACAATTGTCCTTAAAACAATGCACATAAGTGATATTTTATTCTAATATTAGAATATGCAGGAGTAAAATTTCAGAACTCTTGCACATGGTGAGATTTCATCTTTAGTAGGAACATGAATTAGAAATGTGTAGGCTATTTTGGAATCTCTGTTTGGAACTTACTATGAGCCAACTGCCACAACACAGCTGAAAATACACACAAAAATGTCTACCTATGAAATTGAAGCCAGAGAAGTTGAGTTATAGGATTTCTTTCTGAGGGTTGGAGACAAAAACTGGGTCTGTTTCCAGTCCTGAACCTGCCCATAGGGAAGAGGGAAAGGATAAAGCCGTTCATTGGGATATTGAACAGGACATCCTGTTAATTGGCATGGAGACTAGTTCTCTGCCTATGTAAGGCTGGTAGGGCAGACCTTTAAAGCTGGAGAGCCAGACAGAGGCCTGCCAGCTTTAGAAGACCACACAGCTGCAGTACAAGGTCCATAACTGAGAGGGCATGTTTATATGAAGGTGTCTTCACAACAACTTATTAAAAAGGTAATAACATTTAACAACCAGAAAAAAAAACAAAAGTCACTGTGAGGGGTGGAGGATGGCTTGGAAACACTCTAATGGGTGACCTTTGATTGCACCCCCACTGGGCTGGCAGGGAGGACCTGTAGACCTGCCAGAAAGTACTGCACCACAGGTCTGTCCTTGAGTTCCTGCCATCAGGCAGTCGATTACAACCAGAGAACTAAAGGTCAACTGTAAGATCCCATTTAACATCTATTACTTACCACAAATGAACCTGACTGTTTACATGCCTTGTGGGGTTGGTTGACCTTGTTGAGTCCATAACCCGTATTGAAAGACATGATTAGCTTCAGAAAAAAGGGTTGGAAAGCCTGCAGGTTTGCTGTCCATGTAATTTTCATGTCCCATCCTGCCCTGTCCCTGACCTTGGTAAGGTCCAAAAATTCAGCCTTATGTTCTTGAGTATCTTGAGTTGGACATGAGCTGGCTGATATGGTCTGCTTGTCAACTTTGCCTTAGAAATGAGGCTTCACGGAGAGCTGTTGTAGTGATCTCTTATCTCGACAGATTCACACAGAAGTGAAACATTTGGTCCAACAGATCTGTGACAACGTACACTTATGTTATGTTATGTTATGTTATCACACTCTGTCAAGATAGTCTTCCATTTCTTTCTTCTTCACTAGCTCTAGCTCTCTTTTAAACACTTCACTGCATCCTGCCTGAATTCCACATTCACATCTGTTGTTCAAAAGCCTCAGAGGTACATACTTCAACTTGACCATTGACACTGGGGACAGGATTGTGTTTATTATCAATTACTGTGTGTATGGACTTTGTAAAATTGGAAAAATGTTCATATCCTTGAAGAGTATTCCGATGAATGCCCTTTAGTGCCTCTAAGATGCTGATACCAACGTGTTGCAATCCAGCTGGAGTTTTGTAATTGCTGTCTCCAATTCTTCATTCAATGAGTCCATATTGACTTGATTGAATCAACCTGTATCTCACATGAGAAAATATGAAAAGGAGTAGGTCACAGAGCCCTTTGAGCCTATTGAGTTAGAACATGGATGATGTATATTTTTAGCAATTTGATAGTGGGATTTGATCATCCTTGACAAGTCCATCATTTACCTGTTTTCTTTATTTGCCCTTGAGAAGCTTGGCGTGTTTCTTGAACAGGTGAGTTTCATGTACTGCTGTTCAAGAGGAAGTGCCAGGACTTAATGTAGCAGCAAAGAAGGAACAGCAAGAGGCTCCAAGTCAGGCTGGACTACTTGAAGGGGAACTTACAAGTGCTGATGTTTCCATGCATCAGCAGCCCTTCATCTTCCAAATGGTGAAGCCCTTGAGCATACTTTTGAAAGAACCTTGCTGCAATATACAGAGTTCCTATTCCGCACCGATGGTAGAAGGAGGTAGTGAAATTTTGAGATAGTG
This sequence comes from Ginglymostoma cirratum, assembly GCA_024137785.1. Lineage (NCBI taxonomy): Eukaryota > Metazoa > Chordata > Chondrichthyes > Orectolobiformes > Ginglymostomatidae > Ginglymostoma > Ginglymostoma cirratum. The sequence continues at coordinate 45,860,929 of JAHRHZ010000019.1, read as the reverse complement.
TATTAGGTGTTAATCAAATAAACAGCTTGTCCCAGAAATCATTGAACCTTCTGTGTATTGTTGGTGCTGCATTCATAGAGTCATACATGCATATGACATGGAAACAGACCTTTCAATCCAACTTGTCCATACTGACCAAGTCTCCCAAACTAAGCTAGTCCCATATGCTTGCATTTGGTCCATATCCATCCAAACCTTTCCTATTCATGTGCTTAACCAAATGTCTTTTAAATGTGATAACTGTACCTGCAGCTGACACATCTTCTAGCAGTTTATACCACATATGAATCATTCTCTGCGTGAAAGGTTGCTCCTCAGGTCCCTTCATAAATCTTTCACCTCTCACCTTTGAACTCCCCCTACTTTTGAACTCCCCCCAACCTAGGGAAAAGACCTTTGCTATTCAGAGATAAAAGATACTGCAGATGCAGGAGAATCCGAGACAACAAGGCGTGGGGCTGGATGAACACAGCAGGCCAAGCGGCATCATAGGAGCACGAAAACTTGACATTTTGGGCCTAGACCCTTCATCAGACATTTCTGATGAAGGGTCTAGGCCTGAAACGTCAAGTTTTCGTGCTCCTATGATGCCGCTTGGCCTGCTGTGTTCATCCAGCCCCACGCCTTGTTGTCTCACCTTTGCTATTCAGCTTCTTTATGCTACTTATGATTTTATAAACTTCTATATGATCACCCCTCAGCCTCCTACACTGCAGTGAAAACAGTCCCAGCCTATCCAGCCACTCCTTACAACTCAAACTCTCCAGTCCTGGCAAGATCCTGGTTAATCTTTTCTGAGCCGTCACCAATTTAATAATATTCTTCCTGTAGCAAGATGACCAGAAATGTACACTGTAGTCATACAGGTTAAGTGACGAATATTCCATTACTTTGTTGATTTGTGACTTGTAGATGGTGGACAGGCTTTGGGAACTCATGAAATGAGTTACTCACTGTGAAGCTTTCACCTCTGACCTGCTTTTGCAGTCACTGTATTTACATATTCTATCTAGCTTAGTTTCTAATCAATGGTAGCCCAGAATATTGATGGTGGGGAATTCAATCATGGTAATGTTGTTGAATATTAAGAGTAGATCGTTGGATTCTGATTTAAAGCAATTGGTTATGACTTAGCATTGTGAATGCTGCTTAACTCATATTTTCTTTATTCTGCCTTTAATCCATATCCAATAAAAGATTGTCATAGCCTTGAAATCTCAAACTGACCTAAAATCCACAGACCTTTGTGAGACAGTATAGATATTTCTGCAATCCTTTCTGTGAAAAAAAATCTTCCTGATTTCACTCAGGAAAGGCATAGCCTAATTTTAAAATTCTTCCACTTTTTTTAGATTTTTCCCACCCAGGAAGCTATTCAATTATGTCTACTATCTCTGGAAAGAAGGATTGTAAACTGTCCCTGCCACCAGAGATCCTTGGAACATTAACACGCTAACGTTACATCCTGCAGGACACTGGGTTGTACCGTGAGAATTCATCTTGGGTTCTGACCTGAAGTGCTAAATGGCATCCTGCTTATGCCGTAGGATCCTGATCTCTATGTTAAACGAGGTTAATTGCCCGAAGTGGATAGGCAGTTTAAAAACCTAATGATAGAGCCCAGCAAAACTACTTTACCAAAATTACAAGGGTAGGACGTCTACTTACCCAATTTCAAAACTGTTATCATCTTTATAAGAGCTGCTGAAAGGAATAGAAATCTATCTGTCTAAATCTTCTTTTGGTTTGTGACAACTAGTACGATAGTACTTCCTTCATCTTTCTATGTTTCAATCTCTTGACCTTAAAAAAAATCTACAAATTAACTCTGATAGAACACTGCCCTAGCATATCAGAGGTGATAGTCATTATATTTTGCTCCACAGGCTTCAAATCAAGTTACAGCACAATACTTTCATACCTGTCCGACTAACTGTAGCTTTCCTTTCTTCATGGCAGCATCCATAAGATTATCATCAGGTTGCTCTGCCGCTTGGGGCTAACAGATTCGACAATTCCACCCAACTGCGCCATCCTTCACTTACATACCTGAATCCTTCAGCTCTCTTCCCACCATGTATCAACTTCTTATCCAATGATGTGTCCATCCAAATCCCCAAGTGGGTGGGTCTGGGCTATTGAGTGCAAGGGAGAGACTGAATGACATTTACACGAGCGGTTATCAATGTTTCCAGAGATAGAATGAGCTGCCAGGTTTCACTTTTCAGAAATCTTCTCTGCTGTATCCTGGCTTGAAAGCCCTGGAGAAAGAATTACTGTCAACTCTGATGTGCTCAAGAGGTATTCTATCCTAGGGAGGTAATTTGTACATTGCTCCAAAGGAATGATAAGAGATGGAAAAAGAGGAGGTCTTTAAAAATGCAATACCGGCTGTTACAAACCAACCAAAAACACGGAAAGGTAGATTTCCCTGTTAGAAACAAACATATTTGAGAAGGCAATAGTTTTAAAAATTAGGTAGCTGACTTCATGACCTAGTGATACCACTGAAGCATTTTGAAAGGCGTTATGCTCATGTGTTCGAAGTGCCTACTTTCTTCAGGCAATAGACCTCTGAATACGAAAGAAGGGTCCTATGGCACGGATATTTGAAATCTAAGCAAGTTGAAGCTGTGTTATGTTCACTCCAACCAGTTTTACTGCTGATGAACCAAAGAAGCCCGCCAAAGGTAAGTGTTGAGTTATTGTTATTGCCATGAGAAAGCTCTTGAAGTGTTTGGCAATTGTCCGGTCTCCTCTCCGGATAAACCAGCTCACATAATCACCACTTATTTTTCCCATCTAAATTTATGCCTTTGTCCATGAGCACAGTTAATATGAAACATTTTTTCATGATCCAGTTCAGCCATTTGTTCAAAAAACTGGAAAGTTCAAGATGGTCACCTCCAAGTCACATTTTTCCTATAGTAAATCATTTTTTCTTCAGTGTTTTCCTAAAGTTCAGGCATCTGGTCTAACTTATTAGATTAGTTCCCTTTCATGATATTGTCCTTAAGACCACAATGTTCTGTCAGAATTGTATATGGTTCTGAAGATAAGAGCAAACCTGCTTTTTTTGCAGACGAGTTATCAATTCCTGAAACTAGTGCTCTACCTCTAGAGAAATAATAAATATTTGCTTGTGTTTGAGAAACTATGAAAACTCTGTATGCTGTTCAGGTATGCTTTTAAGCTGCTTCCCTTGATAATTTGTCTATTGTATTGAGTTTGGTTCTGTCAATGCTGCACCTTTCATTTTTATGTGTTTTCAGGTTCCAAAGCAACCTGGCTCGAGACATCTAGTTCCTCAATTTGAACAACAGAAGGCGGACGGAGTGTTCATGGATCTACTTCTTAGTAGTTCAGTCATCTAATGATAAAAGTGAGTGGATCATCAGAATTTTACATTGATAAATTACAGAACTACCGACCTTATCTTAAAGTTAGATCATCTTTTGGTCCGGAGTCTGAGAATGAAGGAAATTGTTTTCAAAGCATTGAATCAATTTCTTTTTGTATTTTACAAGAAAAGGCATTCAGAATTCAAGTATTTTTTCAGACTGCTAAGTTTTTATTCCACTTTAGATGACAAAATTTGTTTTCACTTTGCATGTCATATGATTATCTTTTCCCATTGATGAGCCAAATAACTGTTCTTAAAATGAACGTATGATTTACATTCCTTTAATTCCACTGCAGCCAATTGATAAGAGCAGAGCAAAATCTATTTGTGAATTGAGATTTCATCTTGCAGCAAATACAATTATATAAACTACACCCCAGCAAAGATTGGGTAAATGACAAATGTTTGAATAAGGTTCACATTAAGTTATACAAAATTTCATTTTTCACACATTAGTATCTGTTAAAAAAAAAGGTGAAATTCTTACAACAAGCTTTTACCTCATGATTCAAGTAATTGTATGGATTTTGATGTTGACATAACATTTAAAATTATTTCACATTTTTGGTCTGCTGTAGGTATTTTCTTGAATTCAGTGGTGTCAGTTACTCCTGAATGTAGGTGTCATTTCATCATGGTGAATTCAACAATGTTTTTCGAAAAGGGATCTGGTGCTGTAGCACTTCATATACTGTCACAAAGTAACAAGAAGACATTCCATTCAATTTCAACTTTATTTCCTTTCAGGCTCAGTATTGATCTGCTCTATCTCAACTTCCAGCTCAGTGTCAGACCAGCTTTTTTTGAAGTCTTCAGTACTTTTTTAACATCACTGAATCCCCAACTATCATCATCCTGGGTGCCACCATTAAACAGAAACTCAATTGGACTTGTCATGTAAATACAGTGCCTTGAGCAAGTCAGAAGCCAGGAATGCTGTGGCAAGTAACCCACCTCCTGACTCCTCAAAACCTGAACACCACTTGTGGAACATGGGTATTGCTGGCTGGTCACCATTTATTGTCCATCCCTAGTTTCCCTTGAGAAGGCAGTGGTGAGCTGCTACCTTGAATCACTGTGTGCTGTAGGTTGACCCACAATGCCATTAGGGAGGGTATTCCAGAATTTTGACTCGGTAACAGTGAATGAACGGCATAAGAAAGGTGAATGCCCTGGAGGGGTACTTGCAGGTGGTGGTGTTCCCATAATCTGCTGGCCCTGTCATTCTAGATGGAATTGGACATGAGTTTAGAAGTTGTCGTGTTAAGATCTTTGCAACTTGTAGTACACGCTGATGCTACTGAGCATCAGTGGTGAAGAGAGTGGATGCTCGTGGATGTAGTGCCAGTCAAGTGGACTGCTTTGTCCTGGGATGGCTCCAAGCTTGTGTGTTGTTGAAGCAGCACTCATCCAGGCAATTGCAGAGTATTCCTTTACACTTCTGACCTGTGCCTTGTAGACGGTGGACAGGTTTTGGGGAGTTAAGAGGTAAGTTATTTGCCACAATATTCCGAGCCTCTGACTTTCACTTGTAGCCACTGCATTTACATGGCAAAGCCAGTTGAGTTGCTGGTCAATGGTAACCCCCGGGATGTTGATAATAGGGGATTCAATGATGGTAACACCGCTGAATGTCAAGGGGGTGTAGTTGGTTAGATTGTCTCTTAATGGAGATGCTCATTGCCTGATATTTGTACGGTATGAATGTTACTGCCACCTTTCAGCTCAAGTCTAGATATTGTACAGATCGCTTCAGAGAGGATTATAGATCATAGATCATTGAATCCCTACTGTGTGGAAACAGGCCATTCAGCCCAACAAGTCCACACTGCCCGTCCAAAAAGCATCCCCCATAAATCCATTCCCCTCATTTCCCACGTCTAACCCACCTAACCTAAACATCCCTGGACACTATGGGCAATTTAGCATGACCAATTCACCTAGCCAGCGCATCTTTGGACTGTGGGAGGAAACCCATGCAGACACAGGGAGAATGTGCAAACTCCACACAGACAGTTGCCCAAGGCCAGAATCGAACCCGGGTCCCTGGCACTGTGAGGCAGCAATGCTAACCAGTTATCCACCGTGCCGCCCTATTTCCAGATATCTTCAGAATCTAAGGAGCCATGAAAGATGCTGAACATTGTGCAATCATCATCAAGTATCCCCACTTCTGACATCATGATGGACAGAAATTCATTGATGAAGCAGCAGAGGATGGTTGGTCCAAGGACACTACTACCCTGAGGAAGTACTGCAGAGATGTCCTGGAGCTGAGGTGACTAACTTCCAATAACCATAACCATCTTACTATGTGTCCGGTAGGACTCAAACCAGCAGAGAGGTTTCCACCCGATGCCCATTGATTCCAATTTTGCTAGAACTACTTGATGCCATACTAGGTCAAATATGGCTTTGATGTCAAGGACTGTCACTCTAGCACACCTTTGGAATTCAGCTCTTTTGTCCATATTTGAACCAAGGCTGTAATAAGGTCAGGATTTGAGTGGCCCTGGCAGAATCCAAACTGAATGTTACTGAGCAACTTGTTAAACAGATTGCTTGATAACGCTGATGATGACACCTTCCATTACTTTACTGATGGTCAAGAGTAGACTGAAGGGGTGTTAATTGGCCGGGTCGTATTTGTCCTGCTTTTTGTGCATATGACATAATGGGATAATTCTCCACATGTTCGGAAAGATGGCAGTATTGTAATAATATTCTTTTCTGAAGAAGGGTCCAGACCCAAAACGTCAGCTTTCCTGCTCCTCTGTTGCTGCCTGACCTGCTGTGTTCATCTAGCTCTACACCTTGTTATCTCAGACTCCAGCATCGACAGTTCCTACCATCTCTGCCAGTATTGTAGCTGTACTGAAACAAATTGGCTCGGGGAGTGGCAAATTCTGGAGCAGAAATCTTCAATACTATTGCCAAAATGTTGTCAGAACCTGTAGCCTTTGCAGTGTCCAGTATCACGGACAATTTCTTGATATCATATGAAGTAAATTGAATTGGCTGAAGACTGGTATTTGCGATGCTGGGGACCACGAGGGGAGGCTGAGATGGATCATCGAATCAGCACTTCCTGCTGAAGATTGCTGCAAATGCTTTAGCCTTACCTTTTATACTGATGTGCTGCGCTCTTCCATCGTTGAGGATGGGGATATTTGTGGAGTCTCCTCCTCCAGTGAGTTGTTTAATTGTCCACCACCAACTATGACTGGATTTAGGAGGTCTGCAGAGCTTAAATCTGATCCAATGGTTGCGGGATCACTTAGCTCTGTCCACTACTTGTTGCTTATAGTGTTTGGAATATAAATGGCCCTGTTTGGTAGCTTCACCAGGTTGATACCTCATTTTTAAGTATACCTAGTGCTTCTCCTGGCATGCCCTCCTGCACTCCCCATTGACCAAGGGTTGATCCCCTGGCTCGAAGGAAATGGTTGAGTGGGAAAATGCTCAGCCATGGGATAGCAGATTGTGTTGGAGTACGATTCTGCTGCAGTTGATGGCCTGCAACAACTTGTGAATGCCAAATCTTGCTAGATCTGTTCAAAGTCTATCCCACGTAGCACAATGATAATGCCACACAACATGATGGTGGGGGGGATTCTCAATGTGAGGCAGGATTTTACCTCTGCAAGTACTGTGCGGTGGTCATTCTTACTGACACTTTCATGGACAAATGCTTCTGCAGCCGGAAAATTAGTAAAAATGAGGTCAAGTATGTTTTTCCTTTTGTTGGCCCGCTTATAACCTGCTGCAGACCCAATCTATCAGCGACGACCAGCTTGAACAGTAGTGCTGCTGCCAAGGTCCCTTGGTGATGGACACTGAAATCCCTCACCCAAAAGTACATTTTGCACCCTTGTCGCTCCTGGTGCTTCCTCCAAGTGTTGCTCAACATGGATGAGTACTGATTCATCAGCCAAGCAGAATGCCACATGGTAATCAGCAGGAGGTTTCTTTGCTCACGTTTAACTTGATGCCATGAGACTTTATGGAGTCCGAGGCAAGTTGGAGGACATCCAAGGCAACTCTCTCCTGATTATATCCCACTGTACATCAACTGTGTCCATCCTGACAGTTGGACAAGATATATCCAGGGATGTTAATGGTGGTGTCTGGGATGTTGTCTGTCATATATGAGTATAACTAAGTCAGGCTATTGATTGACCAGTTTGTGAGACAGTGGAGCTCATTGACCCAGATTGATATTCTTTTATTTTGCTTAGTTCCAATCTTAAGTGAAATCTTAACAGTATACTTCAGAAAATTTCATGCTAAGTTTGAATGTCATCTCATTCCCTCTAAACTAATTTAGATTGTCAACTTTGACATGGGATCTAACATTCAAAAATGATCCTCAGGCTATGAGTATTGCTGTATAGGTAACATCTATTAACCATCCAACATTCCCTAAGAAAATTATGGCATGTTTTTTGCTTGAGGTTCTGGGACTTCATCTTGATATTGGAAAACCTAACACACTTATAGCTTGCAAATTCACATTTGACACAAAACAACCTTTTTTCTTGTAAGTTAAACCTGTGGAATTCTCTGCCACAGAAAGTGTTCGTGGCCAAAACGTTGGTTGTTTTCAAAAAGGAGTTAGATATAGTTCTTAGGGCTCGCAGATCATTAGATATGTGGAGAAAGTGGGAACAGGATACTGAGTTGGATGATCAACCATGATCCTATTGAATGGTGGAGCAGGCTCAGAGGGCCAAATGGTCTATTTCCATTCCTATTTTCTATGTTTCTGTTTCACGCTGTGTATGGATTCACAGTGCATTTATGACATACAATAGTGTGTGAGAAAAGATTGGGCTGGATGGAAAGTATTACAGAGTATTACAACTCCCAACAACACTTAAAGTCCCCTAAATCTGATTCTTCACTTTTCTCACATTCTCATCCAATTCTCTTTGCCTGCCAAAGCCTTCTCAGATTGCCCATGCCAGCTCTCCCTACCACCATTCATGCCTTTCATGCCAACTTAGATCACCTAGATGACCCTCATGCCACTTCTATCTCCCATTTGTTTCCTCCATAGCCACTCACCTTGTATACATGATGCACAGTCCTTTACTGACCTGCTATATCAATGAAAAATACATTATTGGGGTAAAATAAACCTCTCACCATCCAATAAAAAACTCCGTTTCATTAACACATAAAAAGCATTCTGACGTGTGAAAAAAACACCTTGTGATTCTTATAATTTTGCTGTTTCAACAAACCAGTTTTCATGTCAGAGGGAAGATCTGTTATTGCAAACTTTTAATACTGCTACTCATTCTTACTACACGGAACCCCATTAGTGCTTGAGACTCAGCAAATCATTCAGAATGGTTGCAACTGCCCAAACAAACTGACTACTTATAATACACACTGGTATAATTGGTTTGGCAATGTAACTAATTAATTTCTCATGTTTATCATAACTATAGTTATGCCTGTTGGGCTTTGAGAATAGACATAAGACACAATGGGATTAAGCCAAATTGGCCACTGTTGAGTTTTATAGCTTGACCTTTATGAGAACACAATGGTTAAGGAAGTAGAAAATAGCTTGCCTTTTTGAGCAAGCACTTAACAGATAATCAGTTTGAAGTGTTTGCGTGGTGCATTCCTACAAGCAGGATATATGCCATAAAATGAGCAAGGAGCTTGTAATTATAAATTCAAGTATGGGACAGGTTTTATTGCAGACATTCAACTGTTAACAATGCCTGTGATTACCCAGAACAGAAGTAGAATGGATATTATTATTAAGAAGATCTTGCAACTCTGCCTGATCTCATCAACTGTTATTGGGACTCATAACAAGGCAGTGGAATGGTTGTGAATTTTGAATTGTGATAGAAAAACAAGTCGAGATATTACTACATGTTTGAAATATTAAGCTTCCTTCAGAATTATGAAGATAGACAGTAAATGACTTAAGGTTTGTAAAGCAAACTAAGATATTTTCTTTTAATTCATTCACAGGATGAGGGCATCGCTGGCCAGGCAACATTTATTGCCCATCACTAATTGCCCAGAGGGCAGCTCGGAGTCACCAGGTAAGGATGGCAGTTTCCTTCCCTAAATGTCATTGCTGAACCAAATGGGTTTTTTCCAACAATCAACAATGGGTTCATGGTCATCATTAGATTCTAAATTCCAGATATTTTATTAAGTTCAAATTCCAGCAACTGCCATGGTGGGATTGGGACCTGGGTCCCTAGAATGTCATCTGGATCTCTGGATTGACAGTCCAGCAATAATACCATTAGGCCATTGTCTCCCTGGGCAACAAAATTAAGTCTGCAATTTCAAGAAGGTAGGACATGGTTGAAAAGAAAGCTTGCAATTTCTAAAAGTTGGGTATTTATGAGGCTTGCAATTATAATTGTACAGGCTATTGGTAATCACTCAAGAAAAGTGAACGTTGTGTGACTCGGTAAGAATCAGGAGTATTGTTTGTCAAAAGATTGTATAGTAATTTTCATTGAGAATGTATCACTATTTTGCTAGGATTCAATGTAACATAATTAGTGCCTGTTTAACATTTTTTGAAAGTCAAACAGAATAAAGTTTAATTTTAAGAAACTTCAACTAACTCATAAGTGTTGGCATTTATTTACTTCCTAAGTCAAATTGTAGTTAAATTAAACTTGTCTTGAAAATACTTTGTTTTAAACTTTGCACATCTTATGTAAAACAATATGCACACTTAAATTTCAAGGCAGAGTGCCTGTGAATTAAGGCAAGCAACTAGGTGCAGATTTCTTTTTTTCTAATGTGAAAACTAGTTTATTTAAATAAGCAAGAACCATTCGAATGACAGGGACAAACAATTACAACACCAACTGATAAGGCATTTTATAACATTTTCATGACATGATAGTGCTTTCTCCATTGAAAAAAGTATTGCAATGCATGTGGACAAATACGCAAGGTTCGACATTGTCAGAGTCAACATAGCTTGAAAGGAGAAAAACCTATGATGAATCACTACAATTAAAACATATTAACATTGCAATGCTGTCTCTACTAGGGACACTTGAAGACGTGAAAGCTTTTTACATTTACATGGAGATAGTAAGAACTGCCAATGCTGGAGTCAGAGGTAACACAGTGTGGAGCTGGAGGAACACAGCAGGCCAGGCAGCATCAGCGGAGTAGGAAAGTTGATGTTTCAGGTTGAGACCTTTCATCAGAAAATTTCCAACCTGAAATGTCAACTTTCCTACTCCGCTGATGCTGCCTGGCCTGCTGTGTTCCTCCAGTTCCACACTGTGTTACATTTACATGGCATGCTTTCCATTTTCTTCACAATCAGTCCTGACAAGTTTTTAATCAGCTTTCAAAACAATCACAGAACCAGATATTTAATGCTCAGATTCAGTATCGCTGCTATAATGCGCAGGCACCACAGGCTGCAAAAGGGAGGTCCAGAACTGCAAAGGCAAGTTAAACAAAAGACATCTGCACTAATGTCACAAACTGGAGGACATTGCAAAGCCAGAGTTAAAATGACAAAAGGGACTGTTTAGTAGCCTTAGCAGCCTGGACTAATTTAAGAGGAAAGTTAGGAGACTTTATTCAGGGTCCAAAAAAAGGCATGAGAGCTTTCATAAAATCATGTTAAAGATGGGAATGTTTTACTTAAACCACGAAAAGCAGGAATCATCCAGGAAAAATGCTTTACATGAAATAGAGATTGTAATTAGCGCTATCAACAGTGGAAATAATCTGGGAAACAAAAACACAGATTCATCTCTTAAAGAATGCAAATAGTAGGAGACATTTGGTAAAACTGTGATTAAAGTTGGCATGATTTATTAAGGCCACAGGCAGTGGGATTCATTCAATAAAGCAATTAAAGAACCAGAAATCATCTACTAAGACTGCAGACAAAGAAAGTCACCCAGTGAAACTGCAGAAAAGGTGGGGATCATTGATTCTAGCTGCAAATGGCAGGAATCCTTCAATTTATCCATGAGAAGATTAATTTGTGCACAAAACATGGGAACACTCTCCTGTTGAGCTGTGTACAGCAGTATCACTGCAAAATAAATGTCTTTTAACCCAGAAAAATAAATAATCCCATAAGAAAAGTAAGTAATGCAAAGTGCAATAGAGCTTAGTGAACAAATAGAACAAAGAACAAAGAACGAAGAAAATTACGGCACAGGAACAGGCCCTTCGGCCCTCCAAGCCTGCGCCGATTGAGATCCCCTGTCTAAACCTGTCATCTATTTTTTAAGGGTCTGCGTCCCATTGCTCCTTGCCCATCCATGTACCTGTCCAGATACATCTTAAAAGACACTGACGTGTCTGCGTCTACCACCTCCGCTGGCAACATGTTCCAAGCACCCACCACCTTCTGGGTAAAGAACTTTCCATGCATATCTCCCATAAACTTTCCTCCTCTCACTTTGAACTCATGACTCCTAGTAATTGAGTCCCCCACTCTGGGAAAAAGCTTCCTGCTATCCACCTTGTCTATACTCCTCATTATTTTGTAGACCTCAATCAGGTCCCCCCTCAATCTCCGTCTTTCTAATGAAAATAATCCTAATCTACTCAACCTTTCTTCATAGCTAGCGCCCTCCATACCAGGCAACATCCTGGTGAACCTCCTCTGCACCCTCTCCAAAGCATCCACATCCTTTTGCTAATGTGGCGACCAGAACTGTACGCAGTACTTTAAATGTGGCCGAACCAAAGTCTTATACAACTGTAACATGACCTGCCAACTCTTGTACTCAATACCCTGTCCGATGAAGGAAAACATGCCGCTTGCCTTCTTGACCACACTATAGACCTGCGTTGCCACCTTCAGGGAACAATGGATCTGAACACCCAGATCTCTCTGTACATCAATTTTCCCCAGGACTTTTCCATTTACTGTATAGTTTGCTCTTGAATTAGATCTTCCAAGATGCATCACATCGCAATTACCCGGATTGAACTCCATCTACCATTTATCTGCCCAACTCTCCATTCTATCTATTTTCTGCTGTAATCTCTGACAGTCCCCTTCCCTATCTGCTACTCCACCAATCTTCGTGTCATCTGCAAACTTGCTAATCAGACCACCTATACCTTCCTCCAAATCATTTACGTATATCATAAACAACAGTGGTCCCAGCACAGATCCCTGTGGAACACCACTGGTCACAGGTCTCTAATTTGAGGAACCCCCTTCCACTACTACTCTCTGTTTCCTGTTGCCTAGCTAGTTTTTTATCCATCTAGCTAGCACACCCTGGACCCCATGCGACTTCACTTTCTCCATCAGCCTGCCATGGGGAACCTTATCAAACCTTATCATACTTGTGGCAGACGCAGAGGTGACTTGAAAGAGACAAGTTCAAGAAGAGAATTTCATTTCACCATCTTGCCAGAAAGAATCATCAGTAGTAATCAGGCCAAGCATGGAGTTAACCTAAAGAATTAGAACGGAGCAACAGAATATGTTGGTTTGACCAATAATGCAATCACTAAGGGTGAATGCGAATGTACAAACCAATCAATAAATTGAAATAAAATATTTATTTACTTCAGCATAAATTTACTGCCACATTGAGAATAAAAATTCGCTGATACAGATTGAAGATGTGATGCGTATGGGAGTCACTACTAAGAAGCAACGACCAATGTCCAAACATTCAAGACATGTACAGAAGAAATTGTCTGGTTCAGAGATCCAGCCTACTTCAAAGAAGAAATTATTTCAACAGGGCAGTCACTTTCTGGAAAAGAAAGCCAAGAAATCGAATGTCCTTCGGATATTGAAAAGAAACAATAACTGTTATACCAGGAAATATGTCTCTCATGAAGAAAAGTCAAGAGTTTAAAGGTGATCTAGTTCAAAGGTCCTTTTAGACCTCACACTGTCAGAAGGTCAACAGTCTTCAACCCAGAGATGTCCCAATCTTCCAAGTCTGAAGTAATCATGTTCTGGGATAATAGTGAAAACTCGAGCCTGTTTGAATATGTGATGTTCGAGATTTATGGAGGAGAGGGGAATCTGGAATTATGTAATTATATGCACAACTGTATATTATTAATAATAAAGAAGACTTGAGCAAACTTTTATAAATGGTGTAATGGTCTGAAGGGGTTATACTGAGCTGTGTCTTTAACATTGTCCACTATGAAGAATGTCGTATGGAATTAGTGGCAGATCAGCTTAGGATCTTAGACAAGGAAGACTCCCCATTCCATCCTGCTCATAGTCTCTATAATAATGTTGATCATAAACTGTAATTAGTAATTAACATGCATTGCCTACATCTTGTTCTGTACAAGATTGTCTTCCAGTTAGAACTGTATGTGGAATTTCTTCTGCTACACTACACTGAGTTGGTTCTGTGGATCTCTACATTTACAGTGAATGGTGGTACCAAGCCTACCCCTTGCTAAGGTGCAGACTCAGCTTAACTGCACATCCAACAATATGTGATGTGACTTGTTATCAGAAGCTTCGAAGGCAATTGAGTGGATGACAGCTTTGCACAGCAGGGTGAACCACTCAAGGAAGAGCTGATTGAGGAAGCAATCCTCAAGAACCCAACCAATGAAGTCACTTGAAGGGGAAGATAACAAAATGAAATTCACTCTTTCCCATCCATCTGTGACATGGTATAAATCAGAGATAAATTCATCTGTTGGAAGTGATACCAGTTGCACATCTACATCAGCATCAGACTGCTCCTCTGCAGAAAAGAACAACTCCAGAACTTCAATAGAAAGAAGTATCATTAACAAGGCAATAAAAGTCTGGACTAGGATCTGTTAGAAAACCCAGCGTAACATTGTTGTCTGCAGGCTTTATTAAACATAATTAAATATGAGACAAGGGAACTGAAGTGTCAGGGTCTGTAAGGATTAATATCCTGTATAATGTTGTTGTCTGCAGGCTTTATTCAACATAATTAAATATAAAAGAAGGTAAGTGGAGTACCAGGGAAATAGCCCCTCCTGGAGCGACGATGTAAAAGTATATGTTACAGAGAGACTTGAGGAGAGCAAAATCATGGATTCAGCAGAGTAAGACAGATTCATGTAGAGTTGTGCACAGTTCCCTAGTATATTATGAAGCAGCTGTTGTTTAAACATACCTATGACTTAACAATAATTTTGAAACTGGACAAACCAAAATACAACAGTGAGAGAGAGAACAGCTTTCTGAAACTTTGTAGACCCTAATCTGTTGTCACTGTGACAGCTGCTTTCACACATCTTTGGGAGCTATTCCTAGAACAAATGTACAGCTAAATGTTTACTCCACATTTCTGTCAGTGGTTTGCCATTGCCTTTCACTTTCAAGGACAGACCATTTCTGACAATAGTTTCAGTATGGAACTGCAAATGGGAAATCTCAGTTGTGTGTAACAGAATAGGAAGGAATGTCAAATACATGTGATACCGAATAGATTTTTAGTCAATCTCAAACATATCAGAATATATGATTTTATGAAATGTAATTTCTTGAGAAGAGTTTAATTAATTATAATAGTCAAATATTAGCAAATTATTTTCTATTTATTCAACTATAAAAGTACATCTATTAAATTGAATTTCTATTACTATTTGCCAATTTAAAATTAATTACTTTCCTTCACAGAATTTTAACACTTCTTTCACTCATAGAAAAGAATAATTATAGAATTATGGAATGACCATGACAGAAGGACACATATTGGCCCATCATGCACTAGTAGGCGCTTTCACATTGCTGTCCAATTAGTTTTATTCCTATTCCATCGCTTAACAATATTCCCTTCTAAAGTTCCCAAAATCCACTTTCCCCCACCTTTCAGGTGATGTATTGCAAATCAGGGCAATTAATTGCACAAAACATTTTTACCTTTTGTTGTTTCATTCTTTTTTTTTCCAATTATCTTAAATCTGTGTTCCCAAGGTATTGACATACTTGCTACTCAAATCAGTTTCTCCTTAATTTCTCTCCCAAAAACCCTTTATAATCATGGCAAGAAATTTAGAAGAAGCATATGAGATGTTGAGTAAACATCGAAACTGAAAACCATCGTTTCCTAGCCAAGTCCTGGATGTTGAGAGGAGATTTTCACTGAGTGGTGAGAGGCCTATTAATAGTTTTATTGTTATTGTTCCTTACCGCACTCATTATTACTTCATTATGTCTCATTATTATGCACTCTTCCATTCTACCAGCTGGGGGATAGAAACCAGACACAGAGAATCCCCAACATGAAAGTCAGAGTGGGCACCTGGTGACCTGAACTCTCCGTGAACTCCTCCAGAGTTCTTTCGTTTTGGACACTCTCAGGGCATGGTCCATAGGCAGTGACTACATGTACTCTGTATCCATGCGTGCTAGCATTCAACATGTTCAAGCCTTTCTGCATCATCCTGACACTTGTCCTGTTGTTGCTTTCCATTGGCTTGCAAATAACAAGTGTGCAACGGAGACCACAATGGCTGTAACTACATCTGAGATGGTCGGGTACGTGTTTCATTCTGTGAGAGAGGGAACTTCAATTGTGAGTCATGTGAGGTCTTTCAAAGGGCAACAGCATTGCACAGACATGCATAGATTTCAGCTGAAATGTACAATCTTTGTGAACGTTAACCATTGTCATTCTGTGTGCACTCCATTTCCATATTCTAACCATATCCTGACTGTATCTGGCAACATAGTGAATGAATTCCACTGAAATCTGCGAGATCATGACAAGGTTTATCCACCTGGTTTGACGGATTCTTGTTTCCAAAGTTGCAATTACCTGCCATTAAACCATTGCCCTCTCATTGTTTGGTGCTGCTCATTTCACATCTTTGACTTTCGAATGTTGTGTACTGTAAAGGATGGATGAACTCTGAACCTTCAAATTTGCAGTTGTGGCTAGAAAAGGATGCAACCACAGCGGATGATGAAAAATGGACATATATTTACATGTGTGAAAACTTATTTACAGTAAAGTGTTGTCCATGCCATCTATGTGCCCTGAGACTGTCCCATTCCTTCTTTCCCTCCCATTATGTCTCATTGCAGTCCCTGGTTCCACAACTGGGGTGGACTGGGCTTACCCTATGGTGGACCCACTTTGCCTTGCAAGTTTGGTCAGGTAATCCTAAGGGTGTTTCTGACCAGAAAGCCCAAAAATGCAAAGTGCACTCTGCCCAGAGACAGGTGCCACCTATAGGGCTTGGGGGAGACGGGCAGAGTGGAGGTTGAAGACCCAATCATCTTTGAGTGTCCTATAAGGAGCCTTCTGGGAGGCCTGGGTGTGTGCTTCCTCTTCCAGCTGGATACCTACTGCACCACATTGTCTCTGTGTGAGGAAGGGGCTCCTGCAGTTTGCTTAAGGTCTCTCATTATCCCATTGCCTTATCACTGGTGCTGAGCTCCAATACGTAGAACGATGGAGTGCAGGTCTATGCATATATCCAACAACTCTGAGGGTTCTGGACCTGGCTTTCCATGGCAGCTGCCAACCTGTCCATGGAGGCAGCTCGCATGCCTGAGGCTGTAAGGTCCCAAACCCTTTTTTGCAGTCCTGCAATTTGTCTGGCACCATTGTCAAACTTGCTTACTGATCCTAGTGCATATGTTTGAAGCCCTTAATTACTGACTCCATGGGGTTCTCTCCACCCTGAGTTTGAACATGTGCCTGTGCTCCAGAAGTTCTCCAAGTGCCAGAGACCTGGGTCGTCTCTTCCTTGGCTGGCTGCAAAGACAGCAGGAGATCCTGACTAATCTTGGTAAAATACCAACCAAGGTGTTTGAGTGGGTGGAGGTGCAGAGCGCAGCCTTACCAGTGCTTCCTCTGAGACTTCTGCGCTCTCTCCCTCAGAAGTGGAGGTCAGGATGTCTTATGGGGTTGTCCTCCTGACTGTGACCAACATCGACATCCCACTGACGCCTGTAGGAGACATGTAAGATTAAATCATCCTTTTTTTTCTAGTTAAATGGATAACGGAAAACCTTTATTTAACAAAAGGAATCAACTCAGACAAATTCCAATAATGATAGAACTTAAGAAATGCATTCAAATATTTGTCAGCCTTTATTCAATAAACAATTCAAAACATGCTTTGTGTTAGTTATTGCATTTTACTTGTTATTTAATCAAAAATATCTCACGAGCCACATGGGAATTGTAGAGAATGTCTTGATCATGAACTGTTCTTGGATTTTTATTTTCATTTTGAGACATGTAAGAACAATTGGCCTTGGATGAAGACCCCCTGTTAAATTTGGTGCTGTGAAATGGAGCATATATTTAAATGCCTCTGCTAAGCAACTTTAAACCGAGGAAATGATTTCCTTCCTGTGGCATGCAGAACAAAATTGCAAAATCCTTTAATTTTGTCACACATAGTGTGCTGAGGAAGTCATTCTCCTCAATTATTTCCAAGCTGTTGATTTTGCAACTTCTGCTGTATATATTATACAAGCATCTTACAGTCCTTGGTGTGAAAGACTTTTTTTTCCCAGAATAACCAATTCATTGCAGAACTGGTTAACTAAGTTTGATGGGCATGCAGCATCTGGTTCAAAATACCACCAGAAGCATGGAATCATTACAGTTTTTTTGTGAAATTTGGCAGGGTTGACTGGTTCAGTTCCCATAATCTTTCAGAGAAAAGCTGTTAAATGCTACTGACTTTTCTTTTAAAAAAGAATTCTGATTGTAACTGGACAAAAGAAGTTAAAAGCATGGTTGCTGCTACTGAACTGCAAGTTCTAAATCAATTACATGGAGAGACACACATGCAAATCTGTAAAATCTTTTGTCCATGATTTTAAAAAGTTTGTTGCACAGTTGGAAGAGAAGCAAAATCTAGAATGCCATTGATTTACGTGGATCAGGATTTGGATTGCCAGCAAGGAACGAATCAAAAAGGCAAGTTGCCTGAACAACTAGCAATTCCATCTTGAACCATCTGGCGAGAGACACTTCTCCAGGCCTAGACAGAGAGAAAAAGAGAAAATAGACAGACATCTTGAAACAGCTCGTGATCTGCTGTCAAGAACTGGGCAGCTAAAATGTCCATGCCTGTGGAATGGGAAGACAGAAATCTTCTCCCTGTTCCAAAATCTACTGACATGTGTGAATGCCATCTATTCAACTGGAGAAGCCATCGCAGCTGCTGGATCTGACTTTAAGTTCTAACTTCTTCACTTCAATGACAAGAACCTAAGCAATAGGCCTTGGTGGTATAGCTCAGAGACTTATTGCAACCTTTTTCTTATTCATCTATAGTTCACTGACCGTGTGGTGGATGTGCTGGGTTACATTGACAATTTTAACTGCACGTCCTTTATTTGGACAACATTGTAGGTATATGTGCTATGTTTTTGAATGGCAAATATTAAAGGTAGGTAAGGAATGATTTTCACTTTTGTGCTGTTTTTGTCACTGCACTTTTGGACATTTCTGCTTCAGATAGTCTTCCACCCACTGACCATGGGGGCATTGAAAGCACAGATTGGTACTTTGGCTTTATATAAATCTTGCCAGCAAGATTCATGTTCCAAATGTCACACCTTCTTTTAGATTACTTCTGGGGGATTGGGAATATGATGATGCAGAGAGATACCTAGAACAAGAGTGACTACTTGTCCTTGCTAAGGGGAATATAATTATGAAATGTTTCTGGATTGTTTTTGGAGCAAATAATTAATCATTGTTCTTTTAACAAAATTGATTGTCAATTAATTACAAATTGAAGCATATGTAACGGGGCTTTGGGTTCAAGGCAATATGCGTATGGTTGCAAGTGGCAAACATAGTTCTAAAAAAATTGCAATATAGTAAAATATAAGGGCGTGCAGTGAGGTTACATCTGAGCTTCAACATTGATGATCCTTCCATGATGCACCTCTGAAGCCTTTCCCCCAATCACGCATTGTCATACCTTCTGCATACACAAACACCTGCTACTGCCCTCATAACAGCTCTCCCCCCTGTATGTCTGTCACATGTGCAATGCGCCAACCAAACATGCCTATAAATCAATAGGGGTGTATATCTGTTGGCCAGAGTAGGGGCAGTTGTGTAATATTAATGTTGCCTTCACTTCGGATGCCAGCATTTCTCCCTCCCCACAATTATTTCCTGCCCATTTGCTGAAGAAGTCGCTGAACCAGGATATCACCAGCCACTGATTTGTTGCGATCTGCAGTCAAACGCTCATATGACTGAGCCCCTAGAGGTCATCAATCACAAGAACATCAAGACCCCTTGTCCAACATGCAGCACTTTTACAATTCCTATGCCTCTGGAAGTGTACTTTATAATCGAGAATTGGTAGGAAGAGATTACTGAATGTAAATACATCACGGATGACAATTAATGTATAAATAATCATGTGAATCAGAGAAAAGGAAACTTTTTGTATTCCTGACATAGCTGCTGACCCTGAAATGTAAGCTGCTTTGAATATTGTTTATTTCTTTTGAGCAGATTTGTTGAAGACTGAAAGGACTGGGATTGATGTTAGATATAACTGCTTATACTGGAAAGCAGGGTTTGCTTTTCTGAAGCACTGTTCAGTAGGATGCTGCTGACGAGTTCTGGGCTCAGGCAGGTTTTGGAGTCTACCTGCTTCTTTGCTATCTCCAATACGTTCAGGAGCCTTTCACTCACTATGCTAAATGGCCTGATCCAATGTTATCTCCATATGCTGTTGGCCAGTACTAGCATAGTCAGACAACATACAGCAAACCACAATTATACAAGACGTCCTTTTGCAAATTACACAAAAGGAGCTATTCAGGCAGTTTCACCATCAGGGAGGACACCTCTCTTGATAAAGGCTCTAAGTCACTGTGGCCTGGATTTTCACAATGACACAGAACCTCTGCTTCATTGCAAAAATGGCAGAGGAGCCCAAAATCGGGACCTCCTGCCCCCAAACATGGCAACTACACATTATTATCTTGGCAAAAGTGAACATGGGTCATATTTCATGCATCAGAATTGTGTAGCGACAGCTACTGAAATAAACCTGCAAATGCTGATATTTATGTCTTATTTTGGCAATCTTGGCATGTGAAACATATCCTGCACAGATTAACACAGGGAAGAGCAGGTCTTAACTTTACACAGTGGCTTGGATAATTGGTACGCACCTTTGGAAAAGCACATTACCCCTTTGGATATTGTCCTGTGACACCTTTGGAGGAGTCCAGAAAACATTTAGGTGAAGTCTAATGCCACTTGATGAGGTACATTTCCCTTTTGGAATGGTAAGAAACCCTTCAGAATTGTTAAAAGAAACAATGAATTTGTGTAAAATAAAGATCAAATATGAGGGACTGTGAAGTTCATTGGAACTGTCAAATACAACTTAAAAGTATGAAAAAGTTCTGTCGAAAACAACTGTTGAAAGGAAAATCCTGCACCTTATATGTTTGAAAATAAAAGAACTGTCTAGAGTGTTTTACACTCACTGAGGAAGGGTCACCGGACCGGAAACATTAACTCTCATTTGTCTTCATAGATGCTGCCAGACTTGCTGAGCTTTTCCAACAACTTCTGTTTTTGTTCCAAGTGCGCATACGCTCTTTAAAGAGGCACTGCAAATTCAAATGTTTTATTTTTATCAGGAATGAATCACTTGAATAAAACGCTTATTTTACAAGGGATTTGCATTTGAATGATCGATGTGTTTTTATTCGGACATATGTGGCTGAAGCCAACCAAAAATAATGAATTGGTTTCTATAAATGAGTGTGACTTCCAGAAAAAATCTGCAACACATACTTGAACTTTGTTTTATCTCAGTGTGGATCCTCAGATCTGATCATGATGGACACTGTGAGAATTGGTGAATAAGTGTAAGGACTGAGAATGATATATGTGTAATTGGATTAGCATGAGTTAGCAATAAACTGGATTAAGGGCTAAAAAGGGGTGGTGGGACATAGGTTGATATAGAGGGTACGAGACACCAATAGATTGTAGGTGGGGGCTTGAGCTGTCGTGGGTTGGAATCGATGGAGCATTAGTGTGTATGGGGTTGGGTGGTGGGTAAGAGTGGAAATAAATGAGATCTGCATGGCTATTTAGTGTTTCAAGGTTTTCCTAAAACTTCACAACAATGGTGGAACAAGCCTTTCACCTTGCCCACATCTAAAACCAGCAGCCTCAATATTTGTTCCCAGGGTGACTTGCCTGACTCTCAGAGAACCCAAGCAGTCCAAAGCAAAAATTCCATCTCCTGGGCCACTTTCTCCGACTTTGGGTTTGCACTGTGAGATATGTGCTGAGTTTGCACTCTTAAACTATGAGTGAAATTTCAGTACTATGTATCTGAATGTATTACAGTTCAGCTGCTGCTGGAGAATCACAAAGCAAGAATTCTCAATAGAGCAAGATTTAGTTGTCATTCAAGGCAAAGCTGACGGGAATTGCAACAAAACACAAATGCATCATGAAAGTCATCAGTAAATGACATGAACTTGCTTTGGGAGTGAAAGATCCAGTTTCTGTGACCCATCTGAATAGCAATGCCATCAAAAGGACAAAGAGGAATGTTTTATATTGTTAATACAGGGATTGAAGCTTCAGTAAGGAAGTAGAACCTCTGGATTATTATCCGGACCTCATGGAAATTGGTATAGGCGCACCAGATGATCAGCGACAGCAAGCAATTAGGAAAACTGATTGAATGTTATCGTTTAGCACAAAGGTAATACAAAAGTAGTGAGGTTATGCCTCAGTAATAAATGGCACTGGTGAGACTGTATCTGGAATACTGTGCACAGTACTTATCAACTTAGTTAAGGAAGGATGCAAATGCATTGGAAGCAGCTCAGAGGTTTACCACACTAAACTCTGGAGTAGGTGGATTTTTCACAGGAACTGGATGCGGATACAATTACAATTTTAAAAAGACATTTGGATAAGTAGATGAAAAGGAAAGGTTTGGGGGGATATGGGCCAGGAGCAGGTAGGTGGGGCGTAGTTTAGTTTGGAATTATGTTTGTCATGGACTGGTTGGACTGAAGGGTTTGTTTCCATGCTGTATGACTCTACAAAAGTTTGGGCTAATCACTAGTAGGCTTGTATCCACAAGGGTTTAAAAGAAGAAGAGGTGGCTTGATTGAAACATATGAAATCCTGAGGGACCTTGACAGGGTGGAAATGGAGATGATGTTTCCTCTGATGGGAGAATCTCGAATGAAGAATGTCTGTTTAAAAATCAGGGCTTGCCTATGTTAGGCAGAGATGAGGTGTAAGTTTCTTACACTGCAGAACTCTCTCAAAAGCAAGTGGAAGTCTCTGAATAATTTTAAAGTAGTGGTGAATAAGTTCTTGTTAAACAAAGGGATGAGAGGTTATCAGAAGTATGAGGGAATGTGGATTTGAGGTTACTAGTAGATTAGCTATGATGTTATGAAATAGCAGAGCATGCTCAAGAAGCTGAATGCCCTCTTCCTGATCCTTTATTGTATGTTCATATGTGCAGCTGGTGATGCACATGAATCATAAAACCACAGAATAGTAGAATATAGAACAAAAAAACATTTGGGTCAGCGAGTCAAGGTCAGGTTTTGAAAGGGGACATTAATTCAACTCTCCCACACTTTTCCCATGACTGTGCAGTTTTATTTTCTCACTTCAATATTCATACAGTATCCTTTTTTTTACCTTTTTTGTTAATTAATAAGGATATGAGAGTCACAGGTCAAGCCAGCATTGATTGCCCGTACATTATTGCCCACGAGGTAGTAAAATGCCACACAATTGCAAAATCACAGAACCACAGAATTATTATGGCACAGAAGCAGGCCATTTGACCCATCATGTCTGGACCAGCTGTATGAGCTTTTTGGCTTCATGCCATTCTCCTGCCTTTTTCCTGTGCAGAGACAGTCAACCAGCTCATGGATTGGGCCAGGCTGCATTTCAGGGCTACTTGCCTGCTTTCTGAGGGCTCACTTACTTAGCACCTACTAACATGCTCACAGCATCCCTGCTTTGTCCTGACTTGCTTCTTAGTGCAGTCACAGAGCCTGGCAGCCTGAGTTGTTTGTCATCAAAGCGGGGAGCACATTGCAGCCTCAATCTCAGGGCGGGGTCATGGTCAGCACTATTGTTCCTTAGCAGCCAGTCCAAGAGTTTGTGTTGACACAGCTGTGGAGATGCATAGACATCAGCCAGGGCAATCTGGTTAAGCCACTCAATGGATAGTCAGTCCATTGTACCTATCCATCTATCTAATAGAGGCCGGGGCAGAGAATATGGGGGCAAAATGGGAACCATAGCTGCAGGAAGGGGAGTGGAAACCTATTCATGGAGATTGCGGTCTGCATCCTGGAGAAGGGAGATGACAGGAGGGGAATTCATTCATGGTCAAGGTTACACTGGCTTCCAGAAATGACGCTCTATGCACCTGACATGGTCACTTCATACACCACAGGCTGCAGTGGGGGAGAAAAGGAGCAGGTGCCTCATGTCGATGGGTTGTACAGGGACCTGAGGATGTACAAAGACTATGTGTTTGACAGGAAGGCTACCAGGAAGGGGATTTGTATGGTCCACTATGTAAAGGCAAAGCCTTGAAATTACTTTCTGAGAAGAACTCACTTTCACTTTCCATTGTCCTGAAAAGCACGGCGATCCAGTGGAAAGAAAATAACCGTCGCAACTTGGAGTGACTTGGGAGGGTGGGGAGTGTAAAACCCAGTGACAGGAGGCCTTTCAAAAGGCATTAACACTGCACATAGATCCTTCCTCTGCAAAGGACAAACCTGTGCGCTCCCAATGCCTGGCAACCTTAATGCATTGCCTGACAATGTACTATCCACCTGCTGGGCCCAAACATTGCTGACCATTTCAGGCTAGAGCAATATTTTTGGACATGCAGGCCTGTGGTGGCATAACAAATGCCTGCTTACCTGGGCAAACGGTGGCTGGTTGCCAGTGACTACTACTAAATGTGATGCTCACTTTGTCCACATATGATGCAGTAACTTCTCAAGTCATGCCTTGTTCCACGCAACATGAAACCTGATGCCTGACCTCACAGTGCAAGCGTTACAGTAGTAACTATCCAGATACATGAGTAAACAGCTGTAATAGCCCTTGCAGTGTGTTTTAACTCATGTTAGATTTTATTTGCAGTGAATACAATGTGTTCCCAAGATGTTTTTATTCCCCAGCCGCACCCCTACATCGAAATACTGTCCTAGATTCCGTAGTGGGGTGGAGGGAGATTGCTCTACGCTGGAGCCCATTGGCCTTAGAGGTTTGGACTGATGACCCTGGGACATTTGTATCCAGAAAGCCCAGACATGCCAAATGTGTCCTTGCCAGAGGCAAATCCACATTCCCAACTTGAGCTTACGAAGGTCAGAGCCATAAACAGGTTGAAGATTGGAGGCCCTGAGAGGAGAAGGGGTCTGTGCTTGGCTCCTCCTCTAGATGGGTGCTTTCTAGCACTGCCCTGTCTCTTCGTAAAGATTGGCCACCTGTAGTGAATTGCAGTGGAACAATGCTTAAGAGAGTGCAAGTCTATGTGTTTATCAAATAGAGCCTGAGATGTGGGTTCCCATGGTGCCACCTTCCTGTCCATAGAGGCAGATGATGACATGCTTAGGGTAGGTGGGTCCTCATAAAGTAGTGGCAGGTCATGCAGTCTCTGGGCTTTGAGGGTTTTCACCGCCCACACACCTGCCTGGTGCTCCAGTGTTTGCTCCCAATTCCCGCATTACAGGGCACTGTCTGGCCTCAGGCTGAGCAGATGCCTGACTTTCAGCAGTCCTCTCAGTGCCAAAACTCTGGGGCATTTCTTCCTCAGCCAATTGTGGAGATGTGGTATTGAGGTAATTGTCTCATTATGTTCGCAGCTCTGATCTTGCTAACATTCCCCGCGAGGTATTTGCACCTGAGCTGGTTGGGGATACAGGAAGCAGCTTTGCTGGTGCTCCCTCTGAGGGATATGAACTGTCCTCCTCCTGAGAGGTGCTAGGGTGCTTTTATTGCAGGGCAGCCACTTGACAACCAAGCCAGTTGACAGTCCACTTGTAGTTGCAAGACACAAAAGAGAAAAGGCATTGTGGTCAAGGGATATAATTTGTGTACAATGAATTACACCAATAGTGGGAGTGTTGTTGTGGAATGAAGAATACTTGGTTGGCAGGACAAGAATGTCTCAGCATCCCTGATAGTGTAATCTTGGCCTTGAATTGGGCAGGGTTCTCTCCTTTTGGGCAGTGAGGAGCTTAATATCAGACACATCACTGCCCATCTGGGCCCTTTCTGCTCTATTGTGGGATCTCGTCTCCTCAAATGACAGACAAAATGGGAGGTTTTTTTAAATTCTTTTACGAGACATGGGCGTCACTGGCTAGGCAGCATTTGTTGCCCATTGCTAATTACCCAGACAACAGTTAAGAGTTAATCACATTGCTGTAGCCAGGAGCTCCACGTAGGCCAGAGCGGGTAAGGATAGCAGTTTCCTTCCCGACAGGATGTTAGTGAGTGAGATGAAATTGAGTTGCATATCTCTTCATGCTGGAGCAGGTTGATGAATGTGGTGAGGTATTCTTAGTGAATGAATAGCGGGCATGTTGGAGGGGTGTGGGGGACAACTCTTGAGGGAAAGTGT
This sequence comes from Ginglymostoma cirratum, assembly GCA_024137785.1. Lineage (NCBI taxonomy): Eukaryota > Metazoa > Chordata > Chondrichthyes > Orectolobiformes > Ginglymostomatidae > Ginglymostoma > Ginglymostoma cirratum. Next base: position 45,834,915 of record JAHRHZ010000019.1, on the reverse strand, counting down.
CACACGCAAAAGTGAAAGTGATAGAGCATTACTCTTGGTGGGAGGATGGGAAAGGAATAGGGATAAAGTAGGTGTGAGGTTGCAGGGAGAAGGTGGAGAGGAGACATAATTGAGACTGCACTGACCCAATGACAACCTTGGAACAAACTGGCAGGGTCTGAAGGTGTGTCCTGTATTGCTGGGCCTGGGGGAAAACAGTATGTCTCCTCTGCACTGTTGCATCAACCAGAACATCTAGGCTCCCATCTACAGGACACATCAGGAAACATGCGGAATTGCTTTGGAATGCCAGTGCTCATTCAGGATGTGCAATGGTCTTTGAAAGGTGGCACAGGCACCAGGGATTCCATTCAGTTTCAGGACTGCTGGTGAGTGGTGGGTGCTCCTAGTTACAGGGACATGGTAGAATCGGGTTAACCTAATGAGAGGGGTATCATTAGCATATGCTTGGTAGTTAATAAGGTGAGTTTCAGATACTGAAAAGCCCCATGGACAGAAACCCTCTATGAACTTTGACAACATTGACAGAGAAATTATTACAAGATTCAGCCCCATTTAACTATTAACCCTATCCAAAATGATCATTTCCAGAGGTTTTTACACTACCAAAATTAAACTGACTGGTTTATAATTGCAGGTTTATCTTTACAACATTTTTGGAACAAATACTTTACTGAGGGTCTGGAGTCAGATGTATATCAGATTAAGTAAAGATGGCAGGCTTCCTTCTTTAAAGAAAATTAACAAGTGAACCAAAATAAAGCCAAGAACTGCAGATGCTGGAAATCCAAAACAAAAACAGAAATTCCAGAGAAACTCAGCGGGTGTAGTAGCATCTGTGGAGAGAAAACAGAATTAACATTTCAAGTCCATTGATCCTTTATCAGAATTGATGCAGGTATCACTGGCAAGAACAGCATTTATTACCCATCCCCAATTACTCATGGAAAATGTTTGTGAACCTTCTTTTTGAATACAATTGAGCAGCTTGCTTGCCATTTCAGAATGTAGTTAACAGTTAAGCACATTCGGCCTCGAACTAAATAGAGGTCAATTGAGTGAAGACTGTGGGTTCCCTGCCATGAAAGGTATTACTGAGCCAGTTGGATTTGTACAACTATCTGGTCATTGTATGACCACCTTCACTCACATTAACTTCCTTCAGCTTTCTGTGCCACCTCCCAGAATTTCTGGCCCGTGGATCCCAGACACGATACGTACTCCTGCAATGGTTGACTCACCTGGGCCACTTCTTCGTTAGCTATTTTCTTAGTGTCTCCTCCCATTCTAGGCACTTGGCCATCTCTCCTATTGTTCCCTTTTAATTCACTGCTCCCTTCTTCTCTCTTTTCCCTGCATCTCTGGCCCTATGTTAGCTGCTTTCTGTCTTCCCTATGAGTCTGGGTCTCTTTTTAATGTCTCTTACCTAGTGGGTCCCTGACTCTACTCTAGCTTCTCTGTATCCTTGTGGGCCCCTGAGTGTAATATCTGGATTCCTGCCATCTCATGTGTCCTCTGAGCCTGTATTCAGCTTCCTTGTCTCTGCTTTCTGTGGATCCCTGACCCTGTTCTAGCCTATTCTCATTTTCCTTTTCCTTGGGTCCAGACCCAGTACTTACTCTGGCTCAGTTTTCTCTCTCTGTCTGCCATCAGGGTTCATCCCCGGTAGCATGCGTCAAATGGAAACATTCTCAATAAATTTCTGTACCCACATCCTGGACTATCCTAGCTTTGACCTCTGACTGTTTGTCCTCCTCGTATTGCAAATACCTAGTTTGTGGCCCAGTCACTGGCCTGAAACCTTCATGTTCTTTCACCGACAGGAATCATGGCTGCCATGTTAGTTGGGTATCTCTTAATTCAGGCTCAGGCTGGATGCCTGAGAGCTCAACATTGGTGAGGTTCGACTTGGGAGGTTATATAAACATTTCTAAACAAAGGACCATGCAAGGGCACCAATGATGTCAGTGCCTTGCATTAAAAATACTCTATCCAAGCAGTCTTGTTAGTGAGGTGAACAAAGGGACACAGAATTCAATTTCACTTAACTTTAACACAAAATATTCCTTATTAAAAATACAGTGTGAGCGATTCCCAAATTCCTGCGATATTTACTCCCTATCTCACCCTGTCCATCTGAGAAAGGACATTATCCACAGCGATCCACATGTTTGAGTTGGGGCATTGGAATCTCCTTCCTCTCTGACATGGGGCTGACTCTCTTCCATGAAGGTGGGTCTCGCAGACCAGGGCAGATGTTTTCCTGGGTCTTCTTGGATTGCCACATGGTCTTCAGCCATGAGCCTTGCTACGAGTCTTTGCTGAAGCAGTGGCTTCCAGGTGTGCTTTTTTCACCCCCTCACCCTGGATCTTCCTGAATGTTCTGTGGCCTTTGGTCAGTGGGGTCATTAGTAGGGTTCAAAGCATCCAATGGGATTGCACCAACACCATTCACTGTTGCCATGCTGGGTGGTATAAAGTGCACGTCCTCAGGCATTGGCTGGGATTCAAGGTTCCAGAAAATCTGATTAATTCTGCTCCAATACACAATCGTCAGGCTGGTAGTAAGTGGTTGCCCTTGAATGTTTGTGACCTCTTTGACCTTGGTTCCCCCTTCTCCGTGTTGCTGATAGCTGCTCAATTTAGTTTTGCCAGTTTTCTATTGGCACAATTTATCTAGCTGTGGGTCAATTTAAAGCATCCAATTTTGAGCCCATGGTCATTTGGCCACAATATCTTGTGTTTCATGTTATATTTCAAATATAAATGTTCGCTTCTGAAGGGGCATGCTTTTGAATATGGTTTATCTGAATCAAAGTAGAATTAGCACATAGGGAAATCAAGTACCTTCAGAGAATCAAATTGATTTAGCAAAGTTCGCAACAACACTTGCCAGATTAAATCTTAATCTTGATCCTACCAATTGAAATTAGCAGCAAATTAGGTATTTATGTGAATTGAACTGTGTAAACACTGTGCTACAGAAAATGCATCATGATGAATTTTGTAAGGTTTGTACTGGCTTTGTGTTTCCACTGAAAACCAAACAGAAATGTTCACATCTTAAGCATGTTCAGCTACATAATGTGTTGAACAAATATTAGTTCAAGTGAACAATTAAAATCTGATCTGAAAATCACTAATTACTCTACTGTGTAAGAGTATTTATCATTAAATAATACCCCTGAATGTGCACTTTAGGACTCTGACAGAGCTAGAAAAACAGCTAATAAATTGATGGAAATTCACACTCTTGTTATTTTATTGGAGGCATTAATCTACTTGGTTGGAATAGTTTTATGAGTGCTGAAATTGCTGGGAGAATTCAGATGAGTGTTTATCATTCAATAATGTAATTTTAGGGTTTGAATCTTATAAATAAATGAAACTCAACGGAGAAATCATCCAATAAGTTGCAAACAATTTCCTCATATATTTTGTTTGTACTACTTCAATATATATTCATGCACACATATTTCTTCAAATTAATAGTTTATAAGGGAAAAACAGGGTACATTTAGCATTCAGACATGGGGATTGTGATGTGTGATTAACCCATGCCCATTCAAAGAAATGCAGGCAGTTCTTTATTCTCTGTTTTAATCTTTCACTGCTAATACCCCAATTAATGCTTGTCCTTAGTATCTCCGGATTGTGGATGTGTATACACAGGATTGATTTTTATGAACTTTACCAATTCTAGTGAGTTATGGTGAAGACAATCTCTAATATGTTTTCTCACACTATCTCCTCAAACTCCCTTTATTACCTATGCACTATTCCCCTATGGTGTCCTGCTCAACGCACCCTCCCACTTCCCACAGGCAGGAGTACTAGCACTGTTGGGATATCTTTCGAATTCTGGCATTGATGCTATCTTTAAAGACCAGTCTTGCACCCAGTCAGGCTCTGGCAGTCCACAGCTACCCTGCACAGTCATGTCAATTTATGTATCAGGCAGAAAGAAATTAGCATATTGCTTTATCAACAGGGAGCTGAAGGGCCTGTTGAATGGAGGATATTTGTGGTTGCTGCACTTGGAGCATGCCCTGAGATGTTTCTGACTATTGGAGGGCTGGAATAGCAAGTGGTGAGCTGAAATGGCCACGTCACTACCCTAGCTTTCATATCAGGAATTGTGGCCATCCAGTTTCTTTCGGCAGGTGGGAGAACGGGAAAGTAGGCCTCTTGCTGCTCACTAGCAACAATTCCGCCTCAAAGGTCATTTGGGGGCTGAAAATATTCTGGTCTTTAACTTTTTGATGCTATTGGCTTCTAATTCTTGAGTATGTGACGATAGGTGCCTGCATGTGGGATTTGTCTGTTCTGGTTCTCTTGTAGCGAGGTGTGGAGTCAGGGTCAGGGTTTTAGGTTTTGCTTTCAGTTATTGAAGTTGGGCTTTTTGGAGTTGAAGTTGCGAGGTACAGTTCTCTCTCTGCTGCTGCAAAAAGCTTGAGTTCTCACTTTGCTGCTAGATCCATGCTTTCGGTTTTTCCTTTCTCCTGGACTGGAGAAGATTGCAAGGGAGGGAAAAGTGTTTTGCTGAACTTGCCTTTGCCAAGGGTGTGTTTATTGGATGCTACTATATTGGAAAGTTGGTAAGTTGTAGTTAAATAATGTATTAGTTAAACTTCAAAATCTCCCCTCCCCCAATCGCATCCCAAAACCAGCCCAGCTCATCTCTGCCTCCCTAACCTGTTTTTCCTCTCACCTATCCCCTCCTCCTCACTAACATCATCCCGCCCCCTTGACCTGTCCGTCCTCCCTGGACTGACCTATCTCCTCCCTACCCCCCCACCTACACTCACCTTTACTGGCTCCATCCCCGCCTCTTTGACTTGTCTGCCTCCTCTCCACCTATCCTCTCCTCTATCCATCCTCTATCCACCTCCCCCTCTCTCCCTATTTATTTCAGAACCCTCTTCCCCTCCCCCATTTTCTGATGAAGGGTCTAGGCCCGAAACGTCAAGCTTTCCTGCTCCTATGATGCTGCTTGGCCTGCTGTGTTCATCCAGCCCCACACCTTGTTATATTAGTTTGTTACATTTTTGATAGAGTTAAAATTATGCTAATTCTTCTACTTTTGCTGGTGTTTTAACTGTGATGTAAGAACAAAGTGTTTTTGCTTAAAGCCTAGTAATTTGGCCAATCAAATCACATCTGGAATGCAGTGCCTTACACTTGCCTCTAAATAAGATAAGAGGTAGAGTCTAGGCTATCTCCTTCATAAGTTTTGAGGGGGGTTGGTCTAGTCCATACCAAATAATGCTGTTTCTCCCCTGGAATACTGTTACATTCTTTTATTTACCTGTAAATCACAGGTTACTGAATACAGTTCTTCACTATAGTGTCTAAGACCTTGGTCACAACAGACTTCTTCTGGTTTGATGCTTTTCTCTTGCTATTTCTTACCAAAGTCAGTCACATCATCAGTTGTATCATTATTTGGTTATTCCATCATGCTACAGGTAGCACACTCACTTCATCTTTCTTGTTGTTCGAATAATTGTGATGCGCAGCCTTCTGCTAAGTATGCTGCAGAGTGATGACGTCGTTGAAGAGCCCAACTTCCTGAGAAGCTAGTATTACTAAATGCTTACACTATTGTAAGTTGCAAAATCATGCCACCTGACTGAGACATATTGACAGCTACTCAATTGCAGGAGACACATCAGCCAAAAACAATGAACCACACTGACTGACACACTTCCCTCATTCTTATGGGACAAGCTGCTCCACAATCAGAGACAGTAGCACCTTGCTGACAGGGAGCAGACACAGTTACAGAAACGCAGACCATCTGGCCCCTTCAGCCTACTCTGACCCCCAGTCATTTTCACAGCCACAGGCAGAGCTATCTTTGTCCTACTCTGAGGCCTGTTTGCAAGAGGAGGTAGAGATGAACTCCTTCACACAACACAAACTACACACATGCTCCCACTTTAGGTGCAGGCATGATCAGTTTTCCAGAAGGTGCTATGTAAGTAAAACTTTCTTGCTGAAAGCCTGTGTCTGTCTTCTTCTCCTCTCTTTGCGAGCAACCTTTCTTTGATTTCTCTGTTTTATCTCTCTTTCGGCTGCAGCCTTAGGGCAATTTCAATACTTTCTTCCAAGACTTAGAGGACTTGCAGTCAGAATCAAGTCTTTTTCTGCATGCAGCACCCCTTGACTTCACCAACACCAAATAACCTTTTAAAACATGATGCACCTCCACAAAGTCAAAATGAGCCAACAGAAATTAAATAGTAACTAATCTCCAAGTTGTTTTGCTACCTGAAGGTTGCAGGAACAGCGACTCATATTCCACTTGGGAATCCTGCCGCCCACTGGTATCAATGTGGGCTTCACAAGCTTCAAAATCTCCCCTCCCCCTACCGCATCCCAAAACCAGCCCAGCTCTTCCCCGCCTCCCTAACCTGTCCTCCCTCCCACCTATCCCCTCCTCCCACCTCAAGCCCCACCCCCATCTCCTACCTACTAACCTCATCCCGCCCCCTTGACCTGTCTGTCCTCCCTGGACTGACCTATCTCCTCCCTACCTCCACACCTACACTCACCTTTACTGGCTCCATCCCTGCCTCTTTAACCTGTCTGTCTCCTCTCCACCTATCTTCTCCTCTTCCATCCGCCTCCCCCTCTCTCCCTATTTATTTCAGAACCCCCTTCCCTTCCCCCATTTCTGATGACGGGTCTAGGCCCGAAACATCAGCCTTCCTGCTCCTCTGATGCTGCTTGGCCTGCTGTGTTCATCCAGCTCTACACCTTGTTATCCAAGTTGTTGATGATGCCTTAAAATAATGCTGGTGAGGTTTACCTGCTGCTTTTCATTTTATCCATAAATAGGATATCGGAGTTATTCTCTGGCCTAGTGTTTATTGTCCATCTCTATTGTCTTTTTGAAGGTAGAGGTGTGCTGCCTTCTTGAACTGTTATAGTCCACTTGGCATACGAGCACCCACAATACCATTACAGAGGTAGTTCCAGGATTTTGATCCAGGTATACTGAAGGAACGGGAATACATTTCCAATTCAAGATGGTAAGTGGCTTTGAGGTAAATTTGCAGATGGTGTTGTTTTCATGTATCTGTGGCAATAGAGGGCAGAAGATAACAGACCATCGGACTATGCACCTCTACAAACTCAAAATGAGCCAAAAGACCATCGGACTAATGATGAAAGGGAAAACAAGGTGGCAATGTAACATCTTCTTGTAACAAAAGATGGGCCCTTCCCTGCATCTGTCATATCTCAAAATGCTACCAATTCCAAAAAAGGGTCATTGGCCTGAAATGTTATCTCAGATTTTTGGTTGAATATGGAGATAACAATGGGAATGGATCTCTGATGATCTATGTGTTGAGAAAAAATAATGTATTTTATTTTGTGTAAAGTCCTTTTAAGAGCAAAGTAACTGTGTAGGGTTTGGAAGGAGAGATATTTGATTTCCAGATTATGACTTCATTAGTTTCATTAAAATGGCTATGCAAACTGTGTTTACAATAGGGATGAGTTGCTGGGTAGCCAAGGGGATAAATTGCAGTATTCACACAAATCCTGTTATTGAAGCAAGTCTCTCAAAATAGAGCAACTGGAGAAGATAAGACAGTGAAGGCAGAAACAGCAAGTTTATAGTAATGTCCATTGTTGGTGTTGAATTGGTGTCAGAGCCCATGAGAATATCTAAAGGATTAGAAAAGAGGCATCACACATATTGTGACCTGAGGGAGAAAGGGTTTGTAGATATATGTCTTGCCAATGATCAGCAAGTAAATTCAATGTCCAGGGATTTTAGGCGAAAAATGTGACAGAATGACCAAAGCAATTAGATAGAATAAATCTTACAAAATGAAGGCTAATTTGGAAAATACTTTCATGAGAAGGATAATGTACGTGGATTGTAAGGGTGTAGGTGGAGGAGCGTTAGGAGCTCATTGTCTTCAATTCACAGTTGATGGAACTCGGATTAACTTATTGCAGGATGGAGAGGTCCAGAGTGTGGTGTTTATCTGGAATTCTCTGCAATTTTCCAGAGGGTTATGGAAGCTTAATTGTTGGATAAGGATTCAAGATAAAAATTTGGACGTAGATTGAGAGATAATTAATAGGTTTCTGGGTGCTTATGACACCGAAGGAAATGGGATTAGTCTCAGTATAAAGGAGAGCTAATTTATGACTGGGATAAGGAAGAATTTCTTCTGTCAGAGGATTATGATTCTTTGGAACTACTTGCCTTAGACAGCTGTGAGGGCAGAGTCCTTGTGTATATTTAAGGCTGAGATAGATAGATTCTTAATCAGTAGGGAAATCTTGGGTTATGGGGAAAGGACAGGTAAATGGACAAAAGGAATATTGAATTAGGTGTGATCTTATTGAATGGCAGCGTGGTCTTGAAGGGCCAAACAGCCTGCTCTTGTTGCTATGTCTTACTATCTTAGTGTCTAATATAGGGAAATGGCATTGAGGTTGACGACCAGTAATGATCCAATTGAACAGTAGAGCAAACTCTATTAGATGAAGAGCCTGCTCCTGCTCCTTTGTTCCGATGTTTGTGCGACATTGCATTGAATTCCAGTGAACTTAATTCCAGTCATTAACCTCTGCAAGTATCTGTTCCCACTACCTTTTCAGCTTAGGCCTGGGGGACCTCCTGGCCCCTGTGGATGTACAGGGCATCTCATCTTTTTTGCACCTTAACTGTAAACACCTCTTGTACAGTGCAGAGTCATTGGGATGCTTCCTCCCTTCTCATGTTGTGCCATTTTCCATTAAATTTAGCAAATCAGAGTCACTTCTTGCATGGCTACCAGCATTTTCTCCAGTCACAATACACTTCTATTTTGGCAGTGCAGGGTAGCTTTAAGTTGTGCTAGCCACTCAAGGTATTGATAATGTTGATGCTTTGGGCCAGGCAACAATGTTTAGCACTGCTGAGATGCTGAAACCATTAAATCAAGAGGCAACATGAAGTGGCATTACTTTTGATGGGTGTCAATTAATTGTGCATCATAATCCCCACTTTTTTAAAAATATTATTGAATGAAGCCCTATTAATATGTGAGAATTTGAATTGTGATTCCATCTGAGGTCAAAGAATCACTGGACAAAATGTAATGTTCAGCGGAAGGTTGGTGGTTTCAGATATGGGGATAATAGAAGGAGCAGAAATCTCTTGTGGTTGGGCAACAGGAGATAGAATGGTCTGCTTCGCATTGGTGCAATATTTAATGTCATTGAAGAGTCATTGAGGAGTCCAGAAATGAGTTAGTGCTGCAGCTTTTCAATATGATAAGCACACCATCAGTTTGACAACCAGCCTCCAATCTATCATGTTGCTTGACTCTATACATCGTGGTTTTGCAGAAGAAGATAGTCATTAATCTGACTGAGAGCATCTAGAATGACATCTCTCACCTCTCTTTGGTTATTAATTATTCTAATTTCTGTCCAAGCTCAGAAAACCTCAACCTCAGTGAAATATGTAGCTGTGACCCAAAGTCAGCAAATGGCAGAGCCACAGCCGACTCCTACAATGCTCTCATATGGGCACATCTTTGACTCAATAAACTTACAGCAAATGTAATCATCACAGCACCTCCTAATACTGCCGTTTCATTATCAGATGCCATCTGAATTCAGCTGTTGAGGTTTGAAGGCTGTTCCATATCTCTCCAGGACAATGAGGAGCATCAACTTCCACAGCACTGTCCTAAAGTCCGGTGGTGATTAATGACCCTACTTTCTACATCTCATGAATTTCATGCTTGGACACAAAATATTCTGGACTGGAAATGCAATATGCAGTAGAGAGTGAAGAAGATTATCTCAGAGTACAACAGGACCATGATCAGATAGGCCAATGTGCCGAAAAGTGGCAGATGGAGTTTAATTTAGTTAAATATGAGGTGAAATATGAGGTAACAAGGTGCAGAGCTGGATGAACACAGC
>JAHRHZ010000019.1:45810400-45824570 GCA_024137785.1 Ginglymostoma cirratum | reverse complement strand
TGCTTGGCCTGCTGTGTTCATCCAGCTCTGCACCTTGTTATCGCAGATTCTCCAGCATCTGCAGTTCCTACTATCTCTGAAATATGAGGTGTTGTATTTTGGTAAGACAAAGCAGGACAGGACTAATCACTTAATGGTAGGCTCCTGGGGAGTGTTACTGAACAAACAGACCTTGGGGTGCAAGTTCTTAGTTCCTTGAAGGTGGAGTCAGAGGTAGACAGAGTGGTGAAGAAGGCATTTAGTAGTCTTGCCTTTATTGGTCAGTGCATTGAGTACAGGAGTTGGGATGTCATGTTGTGGCTGTACAGAGCATTGGTTAGGTCACTTTTGGAATACCGCACACAATTCTGATCTCTCTGCTATAGGAAAAGTGCTGTTAGACTTAAAATTTACCAGAAAAGATTTACATGGATGCTGCTGGGGATTGAGGGTTTCAGCTACAGGGAGAGGCTGAATAGGCTAGGGCTATTTTCCCTGGAGCATTGGAGGATGAGGGATGACCTTATAGAAGTTTATAAAATCATGAGGGGCATTGATAGCGTGAATAGCCACAATAGGGAGTCCAAAACTAGAGGGCATAAGTTTTAAGGTGAGAGGGGGAAAGATTTAAGCGGGAACTAAGGAGTAACTTTTTTTCATGCAGAGGGTGGTGCGTGTATGGAATGAGCTACCAGAAGAGGTGGTGGAAGCTGATAGGGTTAATTTTGGATATTTGGTCAGCATGGATGAGTTGGACAAAAGGCTCTGTTTCTGTGCTGTACATCTGTATGAATCTACATCTCTGTATATGTTGGTTCTGATAATGTTGATGGAGAAATTTCATGCAATGTGAATTGTCTTTTGGCCAAATTGTCATTGGGCAATTCATAGAATCATAGAATCCCTATAGTTTGGAAACAGGCCATTCAGCCCACCAAGTTCACACGGCCCCTCCAAAGAGCATCCCACCCAGACCCATTCCCGTACCTTATCACTGTAACCTGTCAGTTACCATGGCTAATCCACCTAGCTTACACACCCCAGGACACTACAGGCAATTTTGCATGGCCAACCCACCTAACCTGCACATCTTTGGACTGTAGGAGGAAATTGGAGCTCCCAGAGGAAACCCACACAGACACAGGGAGAATGTGCAAACTCCACACAGACGGTCAGCCAAGGGTGGAATCAAACCTGGGACCCTGGTGCTGTGAGGCAGCAGTGTCAACCACTGAGCCACCGTGCTACCCTATCAAATCTCTAGAACAAAGGATGATCACCTGATAAGATCTGCAGGGCTGATATTGGTATTTAAATTAGTTGCTAACTGAGGATGACTCTTGTGCGAACCGGTTTGGATATTGTCTAGAAGAATGTTATCCTACTCACTGAGTGACATGCTGAGGATGCCACTTTCATGACTAAACATGTCTTCCAGGACAATCAAGAACAAAAAATGAGATTTATGCATGGAGGCAGATGGCATGGATAAATTATTAAGTAAAACCTTTGTATTCGTCATTATAAGGAGAAGGATGTTGCTGAAGTAATTTTAAAAAAGAATGTAGTTGAAACATAGGTTGGCTAAAAATAGATACAGGAAATATTAGAAAAACTAATTATACTGATAATTGATAAATCAGCAGAACTGGATAAGATAGATACAAGATGCACGCAAGTTTGGGTGGAAATAATCCTCCCTGCTAAGGGGACAGAGGATTAGAGAATTGCAAGTGTGTTGTCTATGTTTAAAATAGGAAAAACCTGTTACCTACAGGCAATTCAGTTTATTCTTGTTAATGGGAAAGCTTTTAGAAATTGTCATCTGGGACAACATTGATAGTGATTTGAACGAGCCTGGATTAATTAAGAGCAAACTGTATTCAACTAATTCAAATCAGTTTTTTTTAAATAGCAAGAATATAATGCAATTGATGCTAGATACATAGATTTCAAAAATGCTTTTGATAAACTACTGCACAACAGGCTTGTTAGCAAATTAGAAGTCCATGGAATAAAAGGGTCAGTAGCAGCATGGATCGAAAGTTGGTTGCATTTGAGGAAACAGGCTAGTATCTCAACAGTATTGAGATACTCAGTACTGGTCTCCCCCAGGGATCAATCCTTGGCCTCCCTTTTATTCTAATCTGCAGGTTGTCCTTGGATGATTTCCTCCAAAGGCACACCATTAGTTTACATACGTACTCTGGAAACAATCAGCTCTACCCATCATCTCTCTCTTGACTCCGTTATTGTTGCTAATTATCAGACAAACCATCCAATATCCAGTAGTAGTTTAGCAGAAATTTCCACCTATTGCATACTTTTAAGACAGAAGTAGTTTCTCTCCTATGCCACCCCTCACTATTTCCAACCTCTGTTTCCAACTTCCAAACCCAACATCTGTACCTTGCCCCTCTGTCGTCAGTTATGCACACGTGTCCAACAGCTGGCTGTCAGTTGGAAATAAAACCATATAATATTAACTAAGTTGAGCAGAGCAGGACCTCTGTATCCCTGGGCCTCACCATTTTTGTCACCCATTTTTGGCCTCCTCACACATCCCCTGCCTCTTAGTAAATACTGGGACCATTATATTTGACATACAATGACTAGGCACCATCTACTCTTGGTAGCCATATAATTTTCTGGTAAAAGCAAATAAGAACAAAAGAAATGTATCAGGTTAAATAACATGATTGATTGGTGTTATTAAATATTGTATCAGCAGGTTATTCAACTGAAGTTGTTTACCAGCCAGGGAATACTTCAACATATAATTATTCTTGGTCGATTTAGAGTATAATCTTGCATTTAGGCTGTAGCTGGTATAGGCGTGGGCAATTATCAAAAGTATTATAACCAGTGTCACTTTAATTGAGCCTATAAAGCTAGAAGGCCAACAAAGTTAGAATGATTTTATAATGCAATATAAGCATTCAAGGATATGAGAACATTGTTGGTTTTGGCCTTCGCCTGTAAATGATGAATACATAACTCAGGGCTATAAATAATGATTCTCTGATAACCCTCAGTCTCCATTCATATTTGAGGAAAAATAATTTCCATAAAAATGATTTCATGTTTGAAGCAGCTGTTGGACATGCAAGATGGAATTTTCATTCTATACGAGGCTTCCTAAACCAATATTTTAGCACATTTTAAAATCTGCAAATGAGATCTGTAATATAATGAAAATCTTGTCCTTCAATTAACCATTGAACAGCTATAACACGGGCTGTATTTCCTTTTTTAAAAAAATCATATAATTTATTCCTGAAGCACTGTTGATATGTACTTGGGATCTTGAAATATTCTGGATTATCTATGTTCCTAAGCAATTGATTTTCATCATTCCAAACAACAATGTGTCCTCTATATTGTCTTTTTTAAGCATTTCTTTCTGAGAGTAGTACTGGACATAAAATTATTTTATGCAATGCTGAACCTAGCTGCAAAGGTTTAGCCTAAGTTCAAGTCAAAATTAATGAATTCATGACATTAAATTATTTTTAATCCATTGTTGCTTATCCAGGTAGTTCCCCTCCTAGTCACACTGCACCCTGACTTGGAATTATATCAATGTTCCTTCATTGTCATTGGATCAAATTCCTGGAACATCTTTCCAAATGTCATTTGTCATTGTGAACGTCCCTACACACACAGATATGGATGGTTCAAGAAAACAGCTCATCACCGCCTTCCGAAGAGTGATCAGAGTTGGCCAGTAAATGTTGGCCAAGCCAGCAACATTCAAAAAAATGCAAAAGAAAAACAGGTCATTCTACTCATATGAAGAAATATAGCTTTTCCACTGGGTGGATGGGAATAGAAAACTCTAACAACAACTATGTCCATATATTATACAGGTTATTTTTAATTATTCAGCAATGACTATCTGGTTCAAATATTTAAGTGAGAAGAAAATGGGTGTCTGGCATGTAACTAGAACTAAGCTTGGTTGCTATTTGGCTCATTGTTTATACATTGCTGGAAGTGGCAGTGAGAGCTGTCAACTAAGGACTAGGGGCATTCATTAAAATTAATTGTTCAATTAGATTTCAAGAATAGAGAATAGATTTTTCTGTCAATGGTCTTATTACCTGAAGTTCCCGTACCAAGTAGGAAAGTCAGGGCATGACATGTTCAGGAATCACACGTGTAAGAAACATTTCCGGCTACTTGAGATCACGCACAGATTTTCTGAATGTGACGGGCAGCCAGAATCACCACAGAACATCAGGAGTGATGAGAGCTGTCCAGGTCGCATGTTCCAGGAAATCCCACAGACAATGGAAGTTCGGGATAACTGATGGCCTCTTAGGAGAGTAGGAAGCTTCAGGAAGTACAGGATTCTTTGGGATGTGGGCCATTCTCAGCACTGAAGGATGCTGGGAACTAAAACAATGCTTTAGGATCACAAAGGTTGTAATTTCTGGAGTACGTCTATTGCTGCGTGACAGCAAGAGTAGAAATCGGAAGGTTTGGACAATTGTGCAGGCATCAGACCATTGTCCCGAGGGGAAGGTTAATTTTATTGGTTGGGGAGACGTTAAACTAAATTTGAAAGGAAGTAATAAAAAGGAACGTGCGGCATAAAATAGAAAGATTGTCGCATAGTATTACAGGAGTAACCAGGTATTGAATAGCATCAGAGTAAGAGGAGTTATGAGGAACTCGAAGAATGAGTTCAGAATGTACATAGATTTTTTCCACCATTGGTGTTGCAGGCAAGGCCAGCATTTGATCTCCATCCTTTTTGCCCTTGAACTGAATAGGTTGCTGGGCCAATTCAGGGAGCAGTTAAGAGCCCTCCACAGTTGGTCTGGAGACACATGTAGACCAGAGCACATAAAGTAAACAGATTTCCTAGCCCAAAGGCGATTAGCGAACTAGATATTTTTGCAACAATCAATGATAGTTTACATGGCAATCATCAAAGAAACTTGCTTTATATTTAAAATTTATTTATTGTTAACTGTGTTTCCACAGCATTTGTCTGGGCCACTAGATTACTAGTCTAGTGGCACTCCCACTGTATAACTGCTACCCCACTTTGCCCAACACGCACAAAATAAAGTGAATAAAGTTGGTAAATTACAAGACCAAACAATCATCTGGAAATTTGATGGAATGGTAATAACAGGAAAAAAAATGCTTAAAATGGTTAAGACTGGACCTTGACATTCGGGATACAAAATGTTTAGTAAAGGTAGGAAAAGAGGAAAAAAGGGAAGTGGATTGCAATGTTTGGGCGGAAAGACAGGAAGTCTTTGTGGGGCCAAGGATAGCACTATTTCCATAGAATTGAGAAGGAAAACTAACACAATCATGCTCCCATTGATATTCTGGAGACCACCAACGTAGTGAGAGGGAGATGGGGAGAAAATGGGAGAGGATATCAGACAGATTGAAAGATCGATAGTAGTATACTAATGGGGGACTCTAACTAAATGTAGATTGGGATAGTGTCAGAATAAAGGCAAATTAACTGGGAAAATCATATTGTTGTCATTTCTGTATCAAAGCAATACCATAAATATCACACCAAGAAATACCTTACATCAAACCACTGAGGGATAGCTCAGTAGTAACATCATTAAAGGTTGCCAATCCTGACCTACAATTGCATTTGCTTTTCCCCCTGACCTTTGTTTAATTCACTGGGGAAGTGAATGCTGTTTCAGTGAAATTGCTTCACTCTCTCCAACCTGCTAACCTGAGTACAATGGTTTTGCAAGTTTATGGCTTATTTATAGACCTGCTGAAACTGATTCTGGTAGAATAAAGTTATCACAGAATCCCCTACAGAGTGGAAGCAGACCATTCAAGCTCTTCGAGTCCACACCGACGTCCTCCGAAGAGCATCCCACCCAGTCCCATCCCTTTCCATCCCTGTAGCCCTGCATTTCCCATGGCTAATCCACCTCATCCACACATCCCTGAACACTATGGGCAATTTAGCATGGCCAATCCACCTAACCTGCAGATCTTTGGACTGTGGAAGGAAACTGGAGCACCCAGAGGAAACACTTTCAGAGATGATGTGAATGTACAAACTCCACACAAACAGTTGCCCGAGAGTGGAATCAAACCTGGGTCCCTGGTGCTGTAAGGTAGCAATGCTAACCACTGAGCCTCTGGACCACCTTGGCAGTAGTTATTCAAGAAGCAGGATTAGTTGCACTATGTGATTGTAACTTTGATATAATCTAGTCCTGTACATTTTATCCTCTGTTATTGTGCTCACTTGCATTCCTTTTCATTTAGTTTCCTACCATTTTAATTTTGATTTCTTTTTCTACCTTATCTATAAGATAATCTGTTATCTGTTTTGTTCCTCCTCTGAACTCCTGCATCCTGGACAATAAAATGCACATATATTCAAACATACAGATTAGGAGCAGGAGTAGGTCATTTTTCCCATTGAACCTCCTCTACCAGTCAGTACGTTGAGCTGATTTGACTGTAGACTATACTTCTCTCCTCAATCTCAATAACATTGAACTCCCTTGTTAGTTAAGGATCAATCTAGACAGAAGGAAAAGCACAAGTAAAAGTGGAAATTGAGTATACTCATCTGACTCACCTTGTATACTTTGAAATGACATCAGCATTGGCCTTTAAAGTATTTAAAGAACTTAGATCCTCTGATCTCTACGGAAGTCTGTTGCAAAGACTCATCACTGTTTGTAAGATAAATAAATTCTCTTTATTTCCATCTCCAATTGTACTTCCTTGCTTTAAAACTTTTAATTTAGTCCCTCATAAAAGGGATATATCCTTTCGAATTCCACCCTGTCTGACCATTTTGGATCTTATATATTTCAAAAAGTCGACCTGTCATTCTTCTAAATTCCAATGGATATAGACAGAACCTTGTCCAATCATGCCCCAAAAAAAACCTCATCACAGGAATCAGTCAAGTGAGCCTGTCTGAATTATTTCAAATGTAATTATGCATTTTCCTAAATAAGCACATAGCAGTCTACGTGTTGCCTCACTGATGCTCTGTATAACAGTAGTAAAACATTTTTTTCTCTTACCTAACGCATTCGCAATAATCTATAGTATTCCATTTACCTTCCTAATCACTTGCTGTACCTTTTGTGACTCATGTATCTGGACAACTAAATTGGTCTGTACCTCAGAGCTCTACAATCCCTCTTCTTTTAAATAAGACAAAGATGATAGCTTAATGTTGAGCTTTTCTGAACAAAAATAGCGAAAAATACTCCACGATGGTGCAATTAAACTGGTGTGCTGGCAACAATATTTATCAAATGAACACAATTGCAACAATTCGTTTCAAATTCAGTTCATGTGCAGGGCTTCTTAACAAATTCTTGGATCTTGTCCGATGTACAGTTGTGAATTGTGGGCAGCTCCTTTATGGCCCCCTCCCCACATAGCCCCAAGACGGGGAGGTGGCAAATCAAGCATGCTGCGCAAAAGCAAAGATTTAGCCCTTTCCCTGTGTGTTGAGGTTTGCGCTTCTAGTCACAGCGCAAAATACACATCAGTGGAAGAAATAAAGTAAAGCAACAGATGTCAGAAGGCACCTTCAAACATTCAGCTAAACCGGTGAAAGTGCTGGCATGTATTCACACGGACCAAACCGCTTTCTCTCTCTCTTGCTTCAAATTAACTGCCTGCGCTGGTGCAAATCACCAACTCAGCTTCACTGAGTCCTGGTGACAAACAGGACTTTGAATTCAGGCTGGGTGGGAAGGGACTGGAACGGTGAGGCCATGGAAGGTGAAAAGGGGTATCACACAAGTCGCTGTCCAATGGCATTCCTAAATTGAGAATCAAGGTGGTGGGCGCCTTCTACATGTGGCACCATCTTTTTCGTTAACTGACAGTAATATTTTACTGCAATATGAAAAGGAAAACTTTTGAATAGGCCCATGGCTGTGATCACAGCTCGTGAGTCTTCATGCCTGCCTCCCTCTAAGCTCTGCTCTGGCTTTGTTTCTCCCAAAAGCTGGTTGTTTCTCTCAGGCTGTGCTGGCCTCCATTCCCCTAGCCTCTGATCAGCCTTTGTGCTTCCAGTGTTGGTCTCAGCCTCTGTCAGCTGCCGTTCTCTTGGCTTCTGTATAATTCCATCTCCATCCAACCCTTAACATCCCTTCACCCACCACCTCATCGGCCTTAGCTCTCTCTGGCCAATGTCTGCTTCTGCTCGCTTCGCCTATGCCCCATTGTGAGCCTTGATCCACCTCCTACGTAATCTCTGGCTTCTCACTATGTTCATAGGCTCTATCAGGCTTGTTCCTAAGGCTCTTTCTCCAGATTCCCCAGACCCTGCTCAATTCCTGGGATGTCTTCCTAATTACCACCCAAGTCCCCACACTAATCTGACTCTGTTATTATTCTCCTGGCTTCGTATGATTGAGATTGTGAGTGATTGAGGGAGAATGGTGAGTGAGGCTGAGTGACTCGGGTGAGGTGAATGGTTGAGTGAGGGTGAGTGACTGAGGTGAGGGTGAGTGATTGAGTAGGATAAGGTTGAGTGACTGAGCAGACGGTGAGTGAGTGGTGAGTAAGGGTGAATGGGTGGGCATGATGGAGTTAGTGAGGGGGAGTGAGTGAGAGTGAACGAGTGAGTGACTGCACCGGTGAGTGAGTGTGAGTGAATAGCTCATGTGCGAGTTGACTGACAGAGTGAGCGTGAGCCATGCAGTCAGTTTCCAGATCAGGTCACCTGTCACTGGTAAATTACAATAGATCACAGCTGAGTTCTACCGATATTTTCTGGCACAAAGTTAATTCTGGTTAGATTTATCGATTCTTCTGGCTGCTTCCGGAACAAGCTGGTTACTTTGGTTAGGTGATGAGATGACTGGATGAGTGACTGAGTGAGTGAAAAGTGAGTGTACAAGGTGGCTACATCATGACATAGTGCCACCCTTTGGCCTATCGTCATACCCTGCATTTTTGTTGCTCCTCTTCAAATAATCATCCAATACCCTCCACCACACTTTTCAGCAGTGCAAATCAGACCCAAACTACTTGTAATATGAAAAAGTTTTTTTTACCACATCACTATTAGCTTCTTTGAAAATTCTGTTAAATATGTGCCTGCTGATACTTGATCCTTTTCACAAGTGGGTACAGTTTCTCTGATCTAGTCTATGCAGCCCCTCATGGTTTTGAAAGCATCCATTGGATGGCCTCTCAGATTCCTTGTCTCCAAAGAGTACAGACCCAACCTTTAAGATCTATCCTCACAAATGAAACTTCTTTTCCCTGGACCCATTCTTGTCAATGTCTTCTGCACTATCACCAATGTATTCATATTCTTTCTTTAATGTTGTACCCAGAACTGTACATGATACTCCAGCAGAGGTCTAACAAGTATCTTATATAAGTTCAACGTCGCTTCTTTGCTTTTGTACTCTCTGCTCCTATAAATAAAGCCAAGGATATGGTATGCTTCACTAATTGCTCTCTCCACTGTCCAGCCACCTTCAATGATCTTTGCACATTTATATCAAGTGCCTCTGCTCTTGCACACCTTCTAGAATTGTACCCCTTATCTCATATTTTTTGTCAATGTTCTCCTTATCAAAATGCATTGTGTCACACTCCCCTTCATTGAACTTCATCTGCCATCTGTCTGTCCACTCCACCCATGTTCTTTTGAAGTCCTACACTGTTTTCGTCACAGTTTACAATACTTCAAAGTTTTGTATTGTCCACAAACTTTGAAATTGTCCCCTGCCACACTAAGTTTTCGGCAGAGATAGGTGCTGGGTCCACTGTTGTTTGTCATTTATAGAAATGATTTGAATGAGCACTTAGGAAGCATGTTTACTAAGTTTGCAGATGACACCAACATTGGTAATATAGTGGGCGGTGAAGAAAGTTATCTGAGATTACAATTGGGATAATGGGCTGATGAGTGGAAGATAAAGTTTAATTTGGATAAATGTGAGGTATTGCATTTTGTTAAATTGAATAAAGGCAGGACTTACACAATAAATGTTAGGGCCCTGGGGAGTGTTGTCAAACAGAGACACCTAGGACTGCAGATGCTTAGTTCCTTGAAATTGAAGTCACATGTAGACAGGGTGGTTAAGAAAACATTCAGCATACTTGTCTTCATTGCTCAGACTACTGAGTATAGGAGTTGAGACATCATGTTGCAGGACCTTGGTGAGGTCACTTTTGGAGTACTGTGTACAGTTCTGGTCACCCTGCTATGGGAAGGATATCATCAAATTGGAAAGGGTTCGGAAAAGATTCCCAAAGATGTTGCTGGGACTGGAGGCTTTGAGTTATAAGGAAAGGCTGGATAGGCTGGGACATTTTTCACTGGATCATAGGAGGTTGAGGGGTAACCTTATAGACTTTCATAAATTCATGATAAGATGAATAGTGAAGTGTTTTCCCCTATGATAGGGGAGTTCAAAACTAGAGAGCATAACTTTTAAAATGAGAGGAAAAAAATTTAAAAGCGACCTGAGAGGCAACTTTTTCACATTGAGGTAGATTTGTATGCGTAGTGAACTGTGAGAGGAAATGGTAGATGAAGGTAAAATTACGACATTTTAAAGACATTTGGACAGGTACATGAATAGGAAAGGTTGAGTGAGATATGGGCCAAACATAGGCAAATGGGGTTAGTTTAATTTGGGAAACTTGGTCATCATGGACAAGTTGGATCAAAGTGTCTCTTTCCACGCTATATGACTGTAAGAGTGTAACCAGATCATTTTATATATACATATATGTATATATAAGTCTTGGATAACTTCAATACAAACCTTCCTCCAACCTGCAACGTATTCATTGACCATTACTGTCTGCTTTATTTCACTTAACTTGAACTCCTAAGGCAGATGATGATGTATTGACTGTTGACTTGCCTGAGCTCAGCCAACACAGAACTGACTGTAGAATGTAACAATAGTCCTCATATCTGCTTGCTTGGTTCCTCTGTGCACCACACAGCCTCTCTGAACCATCAAGGACCTAATTTTGCTTGCTGGACTGCCTAAGCATATTTTCTGTTTTGTTGCAACCACATGAGGAAGGGTGGATCAGTTCACCACTTTTCAACCTCCTTATTTGGTTGCAACAAATAGTTCCAAAGAAGATCCACATTGAACTCAAAGCATTCACTTTGTTTCTCTCTCCACAGTTACTGTCAGACCTGCTGACTTTCTCCAGCATATTGTGTTCTTATTTAACAATGTGGTATTTTTTTTTTGTTTTGACATGAGGACATAGGGTTTTCCAGTTAAAATGTAGTTAACTCATTCACCAGAAACAATAAGAAGCTAATTACAAGGTTATCTTGAATGAAAGATTTTTTTTATACCAAGAACTTCAAAAAAAGTAAAAATGTAACATCAAACATACATACAAGCAGGTATGAATTTGAATCAGAATAATGCACATTCCAAAGGAAGTTGAAAGGAATATACAGGTGGAAGACCCAAGGATACTTTTGCTGTATAAATGTTTTAAACCGAGATTATGTTTGTTTGATTAATGTTCTGAGTCCTCAGTAGTGAATATTTCTGTTGTCCTTTGAGTACTTGCTTTTTCTGACGTTTCTTAATCAGCTGTTACCAGGCACTTTTTCTTTTTGAATGGTTGAAAGAGAAAGCTTTCTCCACTCCTTACAGTGACAAATCTATCACTTCTGCTCAACCCAAGCAGCTCTCTGAATTACAGCTTTTATGTGTATTCCAGATGTCATTGAACTCTGACACTTTATGTACAGGGGTAATTCAAAATAGGTGATGAGGGTTTCTTCATGGCCTGAATGGGTAGATAGCTTTTCAGTATCTTTTGATAAAAATATTATTTTCAGTTCAATTCTGTTTATGCCACTTTGGTTTTATGGAGCTTGGCTAACCTATGTGGGTAATCGATTGTAGAACATTCTAAGTCTGTGATTTTCTCTTTCCTTTTTCTTATTTTACTCCATAGCATTCCTGATGTTAAATTGAGATGATGGAATTTGAAATTCAATTGCCTATTTTTCAGTCTTTCGTTACATTTGCAAAACTACTTTTAAATATTAACAGCCTTAATATTTGTAAGATCTAGCACTTGAGATCACTGAAAAGACTATCCCCTCCCAAGAACTGTCTGTAGATTTTAACTTTACATAACAATTCCGTTACTGAAAATTTCCCCAAATAGATCCTTTGCACAAAGTAGGTGACAATCAATGACATAAAGCCAATCTCATGATTTTCAGTTTCTACTGAATGATCTGATCTCAGTTAAGAAGAGAGGAGTAATTTTATAATAAGCCTCAAAAGGTCCTTGAAATAAGGAAAGGATAAAGTCACCTGGGATTCTACCTTCTTCACCATTACCCTGTAATCAGCACTGGAACAGATACATTGACAAATGAAAATGAGGGCAGATGTCAGATTTCATCATAATCTGCATCATAAGCAGCTCCTGACATTACCCTATCATTGTAATGCATGCAGAATGGTTATTTGAAAAAAAAACACTGTTGTTAGCAGCATCACGGTTTTCTATAGATGTGGGAACAAAATTGGCTAAGGAAATAACTCATGTAATCTTTACCTCTCTATTAATATCTCTATTCATATGCTTAGTAATGAAATATCCCCACTGCAATTTCTGCTCTTTTATTAGCTATTTTAACCACTGAATTGATATTACTCATTACTTTGCTCTTTGCATATTCATAAATGCATATTATTTTGTTTTCATTCCCCATTCAGCAAATATGATCTGTTCCTTTCTCTCTCAGGTGGCTAGATTTGTAGATCTTATATTGGACTTCCTCTATGGTTTTTAACATTCATTTTGTCCAATGGATTTAATTCATAAAACAAAAAAAAACCTAAAATCTGTATGAAGTGATTGTAACGAGGTCAGCTAAGCGGACTTCATAGGATATGTGTTCCCCAATTGGGGCCGTCAATCTGGTCCAATCAGACAGCCCTGGCTGACAGCTAAGGACAGGAGTGTCAGACATCCTGACATTCTGAGAGCTGGCTCTGAGGGAGCTGGATCAGTGTCAAGGACTTTCTACGTGTAAATAAAGGGTGATTTGATGATGGGATATTGTTCTCTGTGGGGTCATTTCACTGTAGATGCTAGAAATCAGAAAGAAAGAAGGATCACTGGACCCAAAATGTTAACTCTGCTTTCTCTCCACAGATGCTGCCAGACATGCTGAGATTTAATTCATTTTTGGCATAATAAATTCAGTGCAGCTGAGCATCCATTCAGCAGCAGAAAGGACCCACAGCACCAATGGTCTGCGAAGAAATCATCAATGACTTTCAGGTTAATTGTTGCTGAGTTCCATTGGTTCATGCTGCAACTGAAAATGTTATTGCTGGAGTAAGTATGTAGTAAAGGCATTGGTGGAGTGAGAAGGTCATTAATATTCGCAAACCCCTGGCTAAAATCCTGGTAACGTGGATTTGAGTTTCATCATGGCAGATGGAGAAATCAGTACTCAATTTTGAACAACCTGGAGTAAAAAGCCAGATGAATGGTAACCATCTAACCACTTTTAATTGTCTCAAAAAACATCTCATTGCTTTGGGGAGGAAATCTGTCATCCATACCTGGTTAGACCTACATCTGACTCCAGACCCATAGCAACGGTGTGAAGGTGTTGGGCTGGGATGGACAAAGTCAGAAATCACATGACGCCAAGTTTTAATCCAACAGGTTTATTTGAAAACACAAGCTTTCGGTGCCTCAGTCCTTCAAGTGTTAGTGAGAGAGGTAGCATCAGACACAGAATATATAAGTAAAAGTTCACACCATTGATGAGGATGTACTAAACAAACCTAAGATGCTGTTAAATCTTTAATCAGTAAGAAGGTTTTAATTGATTAATATGTTTATGTAAGTCCCTGAATTCCTTTCAAGTCACGGTCCTGAGAGAACTAAAGTCTTTATCAGTGTAAATAAGAGGTGACATTTTAGGTGAGACAATGCATGTTCAGTGTGAAACCTTGTTTAGAAACTGTTTGTTTTAGTTTGGAGTCCGACTGGTTTTATTTTTAAAGTATGAATTTGTAAAACACCACATTGACTAACTGTCTATAGATTTTCTGCTTTTTGAACAAAATAAAATGTACCTACAAATACAAATTCACCCCAAAAATTCACGTTTGTGTGTGTGTGTGTGTGTGTGTGTGTGTGTGTGTGTGTGTGTGTGTGTGTGTGT
>JAHRHZ010000019.1:45788896-45807567 GCA_024137785.1 Ginglymostoma cirratum | reverse complement strand
TTCGGGCCTAGACCCTTCATCAGAAAAAATCATTTTTTCTGATGAAGGGTCTAGGCCCGAAACGTCAAGCTTTCCTGCTCCTATGATGCTGCTTGGCCTGCTGTGTTCATCCAGCCTCACAACTTGTTATCTCGGATTCTCCAGCATCTGCAGTACCTTTTATCTCTTCTCCCAAAAGGTTGTGCATGTCCAGTATTCCCCAGCCCAGAGAGTTGTGGAGACTAGATCATAGTATAAATGAAGGGGAGAATTGTTAATTACGGGAATAGAGGTTTATGCTTCTAGAAGAATAGAACAACGTTTAAATACAGCACAAACAGTGGCATGAAACAGTATATCAAATTGTCTCTTTCTGTTTTGTATTGCCATGTATGTCCCTATGTAATTCTACGGTTAGCCTTAAAAATTAAATCTTACGCACTAGCAATAATTAAGACTATCTAATTTAGCAAAATTTTTTTAAAGAAAAAAATGCTTCACTTCCTTTCAGTACAAAATTTCTCCCTGTTTCTTTCAAGTTGTGAGAAAAGCTGAAAAGTCTATCGTTAACAACTCAGCAGCAAAACATGGTGAAGTTATCCAGCAGAGATCAAACACTTCCCTTGTTCCAAGTAACTCTATGCCTTATCCTCCATTTTTAACCTCCCTATTTTTAACTACCACAATGTCTTACCTCATTGTTCTATATAGTGAAGTTTATCATTCATATGGTAGACTTGGCATAATTGCAAACATTGAAATTTGCAACAAATAATTTAGATGTGGGATCATCTGACACCACATTTAAATTATTTATATAAAAGTGTGAACATATTTATCAATAGTAACTGGCTTTCAAGGTAATACAAAGAAGTGGAGTTGTGAAACATGTTTATTATATTGTCCCCATTGTAGACTTGGTGACTGCACTCTCTCCCTTGGAAGACTTGCTAAATTCATTGAATTTCTTTGGTACTGACTCGCCATGAGAGGATTGGTGGAAATGATATTGGTCATTGAGATCATTTTTTGTCACTAAATCTGTATCATTCTCTTTATAGATTTCTTCACTGCATTCATAAGATTTCCTGCCACTTCTTCCTTCTTTGAAAACTCTAACTGAGAAATGTGAGAATGTGAGGGCTCAGCACTGATATAGTTAAGGCCCACCTCTTTCAGCAACTCTTTCAAATTCTTGTTTTCTAATTTTCTAATAATGCAAGTAAATACAATACAGCAGCATCAGATTTTTCTATCCATCAATGAATGTCCAATAGAATGCAAGAATATTGCTGGGATTAGAGTGGTGTTACTTCAGGGATTAAAGGTCCTGCTCTAAAGCCGCTCTAATGGAACCACACAATGGAAAAGCATTGAGGTCACAGTACGCATTATGACTCACATACAAAGAATGACTATTCAGATGCTATAGCATAGAATTGTGAAGGCTTATGGAGCTGGACCTGGAAAAATGCACACATCCACAGAAAACAATGGTGACATTTCAGAAGGGAAAAGCAGGGAGTGATGTAATAAAAAAAAGTCATTGAATCCATTTCCAAATTTGATCGGGAGACCTGAGAAGGAAACTAAACATGACATGACACGACACATAGCTTATGTAATTCCTATAGATCACTTAATAGATCACAGGGAGAAAGATATTTATCTATACTAGATAAATTGCTTTGCTTACTCAAAAGATATTTATGTAAAATTATTCTGTGTTTGTTTTCAATTTATGATGATGCTATAGAGCGATTGTCAAAATTATTTAATATTGGACATGATACCATTCTGAACGATAAGGTGCTGAAAGGTAACTTGCTATCCAGTTTCTTCAGTCTCATAGTCACATTGAACAAAATATAGTGACTGTAACATCTCCTTTTCAAAGGCTATATATTTATCAGCAACACGCAGAACATACTTGCAAGCAAGAAAGTACAACAATAAGTTGGATGTATTCTCAAGATATGTCCTTCAAAGCATTTATTAAATTATCAAAATAAATTAATGCTGTATAATCTATAATTCCTGGGGCCAGTTTTAACTCACAGCATGTTTCAGAAGGACAGGGGATAATGACAGTGCAAAATCCAGTCATGGTGTTAGCTTTAAGACTCAAGATATTTTACTTCCTGGGACTCAGCTGCCAGCTTGCAGCAGACAGATGCAATTGCAGGTTGACAGGTGGGAGCAGGAATACAGATAGGCAGTGACCACTGGCTAACAACAAAGGAAGGTTCGCTGACAAATAGGTAAACAACGAGGAGGAACATGTTTAAGAAGACCTTGTGTGAGGAAAGAAAGGAGTTCAGAGAAGGCAAAGGCACATTTTTAAAAACTTTGTTGGATTTATGTCAATGCCTCATCTTTCACCCATTGTACAATCATACTGCTCGGCTGCACTCCTTTGCTGCTTGCTCCAGTTCTGTGTATGTGGTTACTGCTTTCTACCATGTAGTAAAGTCATATCGAGGCATTTGATAAAAGGTAGTCCACAAATTTGTCAGTGAACAGCAACAGCCTTTATTAGGTATATTTTCTGTATATTGGGAGAAAGGACATCTCTATACTGCTCACAGTTCCATGTGATCTGATGTCATCATGACATAGTTCTGTATGCACATGCTCAGTCCTATTGTTGGAGTTAACTGCATAGTTGACATTTTATTCCACAAGCAAGGAAACTATCACATGATAGAATTGGTGTCAGAGTCCCCACTAAATTGACATAATGAACAGAACAGGGAAATAAAATATAACTTGCTTGGTTCATGTCCAGGAAGGTCAGAGATACAGTGAGGCATCTGGCTAAAATAGTTCATCTCGAAATGGTGAATTATTTCTGATTTCAAGAGCTTGCTTGACAGTATGCAGATGTAGAGAGGATGTTTCCTCATGTAGGGCAACCTAGAATGAGAGATCATAGATTTAGGATCGTGGGTATGTAAGGTAGGGTAAAAATCCCCATCAGTTTATGGGCATGCCCTGGACTTAAAACCCTCGGAAGGCAGAGTTGTGGAAATTTCTGAAGAAGGGTTTAGGCCCGAAACGTCAAGTTTTCCTGCTCCTATGATGCTGCTTGACCTGCTGTGTTCATCCAGCCCCACGCTTGTTATTGTGGAAATTACATTGGTTTAAATTCACTGAACTTTTGGGACTCCAGAAACCATAGGCTGCAACTGAACCAGGAACAGGCTGGCTGGGTCAGACTGAGTAATATGCAAGCCCAGGGTTAGATGTCTGAAACAGGGTTTAGCTTACAGAAACTAAAGGAAGACCACCATTCATGCCCAGCTAAAAACAATGTGAGCCGGTCTGCAGAAAAAAATCAACCTCAAAAACTTCAGACCCTTTGGAGCCTACAGAGGTGTAAAACCATTCAATTCCCAATCAGTGCTCAGGCACAAGAATACTGAACCTCTTCCGCAGCTACACTGGCCCCGTACCCCACCTCTTCCTCCGTTGTATCGATGACCATATCGACACAGCCTCGTGCTCCCACGAGGAACTCGAACAGTTCATCCACTTTATTAACACCTTCCACCTCAACCTTAAGTTCACCTGGACCATCTCCAATACCTCTCTCTCCTTCCTGGGCCTCTCTGTTTCCAACTCTGGCAACCACCTTGAAACCGATATCTATTTCAAGCCCACCGACTCCCACAGCTACCTAGAATACACCTCCTCTCACTCACCTTTCTGCAAGAATGCCATCCCCTATTCCCAATTCCTTTGCCTCTGCCGCATCTGCTCCCGAGATGAAGCTTTCTACTCCCGGACATCCCAGATGTCCTCGTTTTTGAAGGACTGCAACATCCCCCCAACAGTGGTAGAAAATGCCCTCGACCGCATCTTTTGCATTTCCTGCAACTCATCCCTCACACCCCCTCCCCGCAATAACAACAAAAACAGAATCCCCCTCGTCCTCACGTACCACGCCACCAACCTCCCGATTCAACACATCATCCTCCGCCACTTCCACCATCTGCAATCTTACCCCACCTCCAAAGACATTTTCCCTGCTCCACCCTTATCTGCTTTCCAGAGGGACCACTCTCTCCATGATTCCCTCGTCCGCTCCACACTCCCCGATAGCCCCACCACCCCTGCCACTTTTCCCTGCAACCGCAGGAAGGGCTACACCTGCCCTACACCTCCCCCCTCACCCCCATCCCAGGCCCCAAGAAAACCTTCCACATTAAACAGATGTTCACCTGCACATCTGCTAATGTGGTATATTGTATCCTCTGTTCTCGATGTGGCCCTCTCTACACTGGGGACACCAAGTGGAGACATGGAGACCGCTTTGTGGAACACCTATGCTTGGTTTGCGACTGGGAGGTACAGTCATTTGTCGCGAACCATTTCAACTCCCCCTCCCACTCCTTGGACGACATGTCCATCCTGGTCCTCTTCCAGTGCCACAACGATGCCACCTGAAGGTTATGGGAACAGAACCTCATATTTCGCTTGGGAACCCTGCAGCCCAATAGTATCAATGTGGACTTCACAAGCTTCAAAATCTCCCCACCCCTGACCTCATCCCAAAATGAGTGCAGCTGATCCCTGCCTCCTTGATCTGTCCGTCTTTTCTCCCGCCTATCCGCTCCTCTCACCTCAACACCCCCACCCCCACCTCCTACCTACCAGCCTCATCCCGCCTCCTTGACCTGTCCGTCTTCCCTTGACTGACCAACCCCCATCCTAACTCCCCACCTACTCATCACCTTTACTGGCTCCATCCCCGCCTCCTTGACCTGTTTGTCTCCTCTCCACCTATCTGCTCCTTTATACACCTTCCATCCGCTTCCCTCTCTCTCTATTTATTTCAGAATCCCCTTCCCCTCCCCCATTTCTGACGAAGGTTCGAGACCCGAAACGTCAGCTTTCCTGCTCCTCTGATGCTGCTTGGCCTGCTGTGTCCATGCAGCTCTACACCTTGTTATCTCAAACATTCCACACTATTGTGCTACATGTAAACCTGTTTCACCTTGGATGAAAAAAGCATTCACACCACTATGTAAAACTGAATGGATACTCATCCAAGGGAAATGCCAGACATTCCAAAACCATCAAAACCGTTCATCTCAGTAGAAAAATATTTCACACCTACTCCAGTGCTCATGAAGCTCATTCAGGCCTGAGAGGAGGAAACAATAACCCAACAGATTTAGCAGAAGATAAGGGAGGCCTGCAGTTGGGTATAACTGGACACCCTGAGCCCAGTACAGCAGTGAAGGCCAGGGAAGTGAGTGAAGAAAGAAGAGAAGGAAGATGCAGAAAGAGGGAGACTGTACTAAGAGTCCTGCACTGTAAGTTGGGCACTGCCAGTTCAGGCTCTGTGAGACCAGCACTGCAATACCAACCACTGAACACCAGCAACTAACTACGAACCTCCACTCAATGCCTGGAGGTGACCGAAGGCATCCAGAGACATGAAACACCAAACGGGGCAACACCAGCAACATCTACAACCATCCACAAAAACAACCTGCTCACAAGGACCACCAAGAGAAGAAAGAAAAACCGAGGTACTCACAGGGCTGGTCTCGCACGTCTGACCATATCAACGGACACCACGAAGCTGATTGTTACCGGTACTTGCAGCCCTTCGCAGAGTGCCAGCTATGGCAAGAGACTACAGGCAAGAGACGGGCAAAACCGCATTTCCAACCAGGTATGAGTCTAAGGTCATCGAGACTCTCTCTAACCTAGCTTGGCTAGTCTTAGATAGGGGAAGGGGTTTTGGGGCTAACGGTGCAGGACACCTCTAAGGAAGGGAAGTGGAATAGGACATGGGGTCAGCAGGTAATATCTCTCTCTATCACTTTCTCTTTCCCAATTAGCATAAGTAACAGCTACCCACTGCATCTATTTACCCATTGTATTGAGTCTTACATGCAAAGCTTAACTGCGGCTTAAATTAGCTGGGATACACGGTCTCAGTCAGAGATAGGCAGGTTTTAATATTCACTTTCTTGTTTTCTGCAAATGTATTCAATTTACTTGTTTTTATTTTCCAATAACATCGGTGCTTTCTTTGCCTCTAAAGCATCTGCCTCCTGTGTTTTCCACCACACCACATTTTACTAGATAGGCCCAGTATCAGAACCAGGGAGCTGGTGAACATTAAGCCAGGCAGCTCTCCCTACAGGTAACAGAATTAAAACAGAGAAGCGGGGAATTTAGAGATAATAGGTACTGCATATGCTGGAGAATCAGAGATAACAAGGTGTGGAGCTGGACGAACACAGCAGGCCAAGCAGCATCATAGGAGCAGGAAAGCTTGACGTTTCGGGCCTAGACCCTTCATCAGAAATGGGGAAGGGGAAGAGGGTTCTGAAATAAATAGGGAGAGAGAGGGAGGCGGGTAGAAGATGGATAGAGGAGAGGATAGGTGGAGAGGAGGCAGACAAGTCAAAGAGGTGGGGATGGAGCCAGTAAAGGGGAGTGTAGGTGGAGGGGTAGGGAGGAGATAGGTCAGTCCAGGGAGGAATCTACTTCCCTCGAAAGGTCATGAATCTGGAATTCATTGCTCCAGCACGTGGTTGAATTCTGGGACACTGAGTAATTTTAAGGGGAAGATAGACAGATTTTTTAAAACTAAAATGAGTTAAAGGGTTATCACAGGTAGACAGGAAAGTGGAGTTGAGGTTGAGATGAGATCAACTATGATTGAATGGCCGAGCGAGTTTGAAGGGTCTGAATTGCCTACTCATGTTCCGGGTTCTTACGTACTTAAGCCTAGACCATTCATTCACGCAGCATTCAAGAGCATTGCTTTTCCAAGCCCAAAAATGAATCTCAGTCAATTTCTATTTAACTCTCACTACAATTAGGATGATTCTTACTTTTTTTTTCTCCTCATTGCTTTTAATTATTGTGCATTGACCAACATCGGATTCCAGTTAAACAATCAACTCATAGAATCCCTAAAGTGTGGAAACAGGCCCTTCGGCCCAACAAGTCACACCAACCCTCACAGCATCCCACTCAGACCAAGCCCCTATAACCTACCTAATCTACACATCCCTGAACACTACGGGTTATTTAGTTTGGCCAATCCACCTAGTCTGCATATCTTTGGACTGTGGAAGGAAACTGGAGCACCCGAAGAAAACCCACGCGGACACAGGGAGAATGTGCAAACTCCACACAGACAGTCACCCCAGGTTGGAATTGAACCCAGGTCTCTGGCACTGTGAGGCAGCAGTGCTAACCACTGAGCCTAGATTTTATAATTTATCCTTGTTTCAAATTCACCCAATCCTTCACCTCTTTCCATTTCTCTCCTACATTCCCAAAGCCCTCTATGATATCTTCAATTATCTAATTCTCGTCTGTTCAGCATTTAGTCTATCATTGGCAATTATGCCTTCAATTATCTGAGTTCTAAGCTCTGAAATTCCCTCCCTACGTCTTTCCTCCTTTATGAAACTTCTTATAACCTAAATCTTTGACCATAACTTTGATAATCTAACCTAAGATTTTCTTGCTTTGTTTAGTGTCATATTTTGTTTTGTAATATTCCTGTTAAAGACCCCGAATGTTTTAATACATCAACAGGACTTTATGAATAGAAATGGTTCATTTGAAATATGATGACCAAAACTGTGTGCAGTGAAGTCAAATCTCTGCATCGTAAAGCTGAAAAAATAATCTTAGTAAACTGCTCTGCTGTGTATCTCAATATTGTATCGTCAAATTACGAATTTTCATTCTTTTCCCTGTTTTTCTCCTTGCTGAATATTATTTGTAAATTTAAAATCTGACTTTTAGATTCTTCACTGATGTCATTTATGTAAATAAATGGCCTGGATACGGGAACAAATTGAAAATGGGTTAAGTTATACAGAATTCATTGTGAAGGCTGAAAATTTTAATTGATTTGCCGCAAGGAACCTTCAACTCTAATTTTAACGTACGTCCATGAACTGAGAAGAGGTACATTTAAAAATATAGACATCACGTTTCTCATGTGTATAATACCACTTTGGAAAGTATTCCCATATAAATCTTCAAGGTACTTAAAACCAAACAACTATTTTAGCAAAGAGGTGTAAATCAGAAAATTTGCAGAATCAACAGCTCTCTGTTTTTCACATTTAATTCCAATTGTCCGAATTTGTTTGCATCTTCTTTATTAATGGCTACTTCCCAATTTATTTCCGAACCAAACTTGCCGTGTAATTACATTTGTTGTGATTATTTTTCTTTCTCACAATATGAACCTTCACATTTCAAAATGCTGTTGGATTTAAATTATTCAAACTGAATTTACACGATTAATTAGAAAAGCATAATGTTTTCAAAGTTCAGAAAACAAAATCCTGGAATGTTTAAGTAAGGGCAATAAAATTTAGCATGGTTTCTGGTGATTTGTTGTGTTACTTGAAAGTAACGTGACGTGAAAGTTAAGTGAAAGACAGCCTTTGGCCATGAAATTGAGCTGTGCGGTGCTTCAGGAAACTTAGGGCAAGGCCCTTGTTGTGCGACCTGAATGACAATACATTGTCACGCTTGCATCTGGAGCATTAATAGTGGGTGCTACTGATATCGAGCAGCCTTTAATGCTAATTTGTCACAGAGTTTGTCATTTTGGATTACACTGTACTGGTAACAGCCTCTTCTGAGCCTCTTCTCAGCGTGGCTGAGTTGGTGGTATTCTTACCTCTAGATCAGATAGTTGTGTGGTCAAGTCCCAGTCCAGAGTCTGTGCACAAAAAAAAATCCTGACTCCTAATACAGTGTTATCAGACTTGAAATTAAACTGAGGTTCCAAAGGCCTTCTCAAGTGAAAGTAAAATACTGAGCAGCATATTTTGAAGACAAGCAGGGCAGCTCCCCGGTGAGTTCTGGGCGTAAACCCAAAACGGCGACTTTCCTGCTCCTCTGATGCTGCCTGACCTGCTGTGTTCCTCCAGCTCCACAATGTTTTGATAACTCTCTCTAGTGCCCTGGCCAATATTTATCCTGCAATCAACATCGCAAAATAGATTTTTTGATCATGATCACAGTTATCAAACTGATTGTGGCAACTTGCTGTTCACAATTTAGGATTTGCATTTCCTGTCATATAATGGTCACCTGGTACTCTCTGCACTTCAATAAGGATATAAAAACTGTAAAACATTGTCATTGGATGTTTGGGATTGTGAAAGATACGACATAAATTTAAGTTTCTCCTAGTCACATGCATTAAGTTGTATCGCTTTAGCCCTTCCTGCACAGTATCCTAATATCATGTTTTTAAAGGAAAATAGTTTGCAATATGAAGGTGAGATGCTGGTAACTTAATATGTTGATATTGAAGCGGAGGAACGCAGCAGGCCAGGCAGCGTCAGAGGAGCAGAAAAGCTGACGTTTCAGGTCCCGACCCGAAAAGTCAGCTTTCCTGCTCCCCTGATGCTGCCTGGCCTGCTGTGTTCCTCCAACTCCACACTGAGTTATCTCTGACTCCAGCATTGGCTTCTTACTATTTCATGTTGATATTGAAGATGTTTCGCTAAATTTTTGGAGTCACTAAGAAGCACCGTTGAATCCTGACAACGATATTTGAAGAGGTGTATTTCTTTCTGTCAAAAGAAAGTATGTTTTTTGTAATGGGGTCCACCATTTCATTTCCTCTTGGGCTGCAGCAGTAAATGGGAAGCACAGGGATCAGACAGGTAAAACTCTGAATATAAGGAGAGGGAGGAAGGCTTTCAGAAGAACTACCTACAAACGCTCTTTAGGAAGTTAGACTGTTATCTTTATCTGAGCCAAGAGCAGGGTCTGAGACACCATCATTTCAGGAGGACATGGTGTCATGCCTCACTCGAGTAGTGCTCTAGAAATCGAGACTCACTACTTGTACAGCTGTCACAAAAGCTGAAGACTTGTTTTAAAAATACACAAAGATTCCCCAATTTCCTTGTCTTTTAGATGCATAGTGACAGAAAGCATGAACCCAGTTTCTGTGCTTAACAAAAACAACTATTAGAGGTAAATAGCATCTACCTATAGGTAGTTATGAACAGTCAGCCTGTAATAGTAATCTCCTAATACACTCTCGCCTTACACACACATAAACATAGATACAGCATTTAAAAAAAAAACAAGGGAAATGAATGGAGGGAAATACTGGTAAAGCAATTATTTATTCCAGTTCACAGGATTGCTGAGATAATTGTTATGCTGATCAGAATGTTGCTGATCAATCATCTGGATGTTTCTATTGGTTTGTAAGAGGCACAGGGTGGATGGTACGCTTGTGAAAAGTCTCTGAATTATTCATTAAAAGTCACAGCTTACAATAACTGTTAAAGGAAATATAAACTGATGTGTGCAGTTTAAAGTGGTCTTTACTGAAGAAAACAGAGAGAGGCAGAGAGCTCCTGTAATGCTGATGGAGTGAATACCTTCTCCTCATGCTAGTCCACAGTCTCAGCTACCCAAGAATCTAATCACATCTTGTCAACAGGTAGAAGACCTTTGTCACTGATAACTAGCCACTAATCCTCAAACCAACCTATTACTTATTGCAAACCAAAACTCCATTGGTACACAACCCTCAACTCCAGTTGTTTACAAAAACTGATATAATACACAATTGTAAAAGCCATGTCCACAATGTTCATTGAATTTGCTTTCAAACCATGAAGCAATCCTTGGTCTTTAATCAGTTTTGCAATTAAACAAAACACAACAATAGAAAACATCAGAGATAGTAAGAACTGCTGATGCTGGAGTCTGAGATAACGCTGTGTGGAGCTGGAGGAACACAACAGGCCAGGCAGCATCAGAGGAGCAGGAAAGCTGACTTTTCGGGACGGGACCCTTCTTCAGACCCTTCTTTCTGAAGACGGGTCCCGACCTGAAATGTCAGCTTTCCTGCTCCTCTGGTCCTGCCTGGCCTGCTGTGTTCCTCCAGCTCCACACTGTGTTATTATAACAGAAAACATGCTCTTTACAATACTCCTGCATATCCTGCAAACTCATCTGCTATAGCCAAATGAGGGTAGTGCTGCCAACCATTGTCAAGGTCACCACTGTGCTCAGTTTCTCTGGTTCCTTCCAGACACCAACATGTACCATTGACAGCAACATACAGTTTTCTATCTATTATTCCATCAGGGTAGAAGCAGAGGTCATGTATGGAAGAAAATATCTATTTATGTGGATGTACCTCCTAGAGAAGGAGTAAAACTTGACATCCTCTTGGGAAATAAGTCAGGACAAGTGACTGAGGTGCCAGTGGGGGAGGATTTTGAGGTAAGTGATCACGATTAGTTTTAAAATAGTTATGGAAAAGGATAGACATGATCTAAAATTTAAAGTTTTAAGTTGGAGTAAGGCCAATTTTGACGGTTTTAGGCAGAAACAAAAGTTGATTGGGGAAGGCTGTTTGCAGGTAAAGGGACGGTTGGCAAGTGGGAGGCCTTCAAAAATGAGATAACAAGAGCTCAGAGACAATATTTTCCTGTTAGTGTGAACAGCAAGGCTGGTAGGTGTTGGGAATGCTGGTTGACTAGAAAAAATGAAACTCTGGTCAAGAAAAAGATGGAGACATGTCATGTATAAACAGCTGGGATCAAGTGAATCCCTAGAAGAGTGTAAAGGCAGTAGTAGTACGCTTAAGCAGGAAATCAGGAGGGCGAAAAGGGCATATGGGATAATTTTGGCAAATAGGGTTAAGAAGAATCCAAAGAGATTCTACAAATACATTAAAGGCAAAAGAGTAACTATGGACAGAATAGAGCCCCTTAAAGATCAGCAAGGTCACCCATGTGTGAGATGTTTGCAATACTAAATGAATATTTCACGTCAATATTTACTGTGGAGACGGACATGGAAGCTAGGGAACTTGGAGAAATAAATAGTGATGTTTGAAAAGTGTCCATATTATAGAAGAGGAAGTGCTGGACATCTTAAAACACATAAAGGAAAATAAATCCCCTGGACCTGATCAGGTGTATCCCAGAACTTTATGGGAAACTAGGGAAGAGATTGCTGGGCCCCTTCATGAGATATTTGTATCATCAACAGCCATAGGTGAAGTGACAGAAGACTGAAGGTTGGCTAATGTTTTGCTATTATTTAGGAAAGGTGTTAAGGAAAAGCCAAGGAACTATAGAACAGTGAACCTGACGTCAGTAGTGGGTAAGTTGTTGGAGGGGATTCTAAGCGATTGGATTTACATTCATTTGGAAAGACAATAACTGACTAGAGATAGTCAATATTGCTTTGTGTGTGAGAAATTGTGTCTCTCTAACAAATTTTTTGGAGGAGTGACAAAGTAGACCGATGAAGGCAGAGTGATAGATATTGTCTATTTGGACTTCAGCAAGGCATTCAACAAGGTTCCGCATGGTAGACTGGTTAGCAAGCTTAGATAACATGGAATCCAGGCAGAGCGAGCCAATTAGATACAAAAATTAGCCTGAAGGTAAGAGACAGACGGTGGTGGTAGAGAGTTGTTTTTGGACTAGAGGCCTGTGACCAGTGGTGTGTCATAAGGATTGGTGCTGGGTCCACTGCTTTTTGTCATTTATGTAAATGATTTAGATGTGAATGTGGGAGGTATGGTTAGTAAGTTTCTAGGTGACACCAAAATTGGTAGTAGTGTAGTAGACAGTGAAGATGATTATCTCAGATGAGATAATACAACATGATCTTGATCAGATGGGCCAATGGACAGAGGAGTGGAAGTGGATTTTAATTTAGTTAAATGAGAGGTATTGCATTTTGGTAAGGAAAACCAGGGAAGGACTTATACAGTTAATGGTAGGGCCCTGGGGAGTGCTGCCGAACAAAGAGATCTGGAAGTGCAGATGCATAGTTCCTTGAAAGTGGAGTCACAGGTAGACAGGGTGGTGAAGAAGTTTGGCATGCTTTCCTTCATTGGTCAGTGCATTGAGTACAGGAGTTGGGAGGTCATGTTGCAGCCGCACAAGACAGTGGTTAGGCCACTTTTGGCATACTGCATTCAATTCTGGTCTCCCTGCTATAGGAAAGATGTTGTTAAACTTGAAAGGGTTCAGAAAAGATTTACAAAGATTTTACCGGCATTGGAAGGTTTGTGCCAAAGGGAGAAGCTGAACATGCTAGGGCCATTTTCCCTGGAATATTGGAGGCTGAGGGCTGACTTCATTCAGGTTTATAAAATCATGAAGGACATGGATAAAGTGAATAGCTAAGGTCTTTTTTTCAAGGGTAGGGGAGTCCAAAACTAGAAGGAATAGGAGTAAGGTGAGAGGGGAAAGATATAAAAGGGACCTGAGGGGTAACATTTTCATGCAGAGACTGGTGCATGTGTAGAATGAGCAGCCAGAAGCAGTGGTGAAGGCTGGTTCAATTACAACATTTAAAAGGTGTCTAGATGTGTATATGAATAGGAAAAATTTAGAAGGATATGTGCCAAATGCTAGCAAATGGGACTAGATCAATTTAAGATGTCTGATTGGCACGGACGAATTGGACAGAAGGGTCTGTTTCCAAAACTCTATGATTCTAATTCTGACTGACTGAAAAGGAGAGAGGAGTAAGAACATGGATTTATCTGGCTACTAGGAATTCCCATCGTGTAGCATGCAAATAACTGAACGTATCAAGGTCTGTGTGCTTTGCGTATAAATAAGGATACATTCAACAAGTGTCAGGTGACCACTCTATTGGTGGGCAACCATAACCAGAAGATCTTCTTGACGAATTTCCATGATGTAGGCATCAGGCACAATGTGTTTATTCTGCACCAGTCACCTCATTTATTATCATCATTGGATAACCACAAAGGACCAGAGGATGACTGCTGGGTGACAAGAGATAGCAGTTCTAAGCCTAGTTAATGAATCCCTCCATCATTCAAACACACAAGGACAGTACACCTATAACAAAAGTCATGCAGTATCAGGGGTATTGAAAAGAAAACCATCAGTTCACTGAAGGAATTGTTCTGCTGTTACCATTTGAGGAAGTGCCCTTCAGTACCAACTGCTGATTGTTCATGGTGATCTATTGTATACTCCATAATATTGCTATTAAGAGGGCACATTCATAAAAAAATGTGAGGTCACCTTGGTAGGAAGAGGTAGAAGAAGGAAGTGTGGATAATTAAAAACAAAACACCTCTCCTCACAATACCCGAGCACAATTCAGGTGTAGTACGCCCAAAAAGTATTTCACTTGACCTGATTTGAACTTGCATCCATCAGCAATAAACATTCACGTCAATCAGAGAGTCACTAACTATTTATTCTAAACCTTTTGGAATCTTTTGTCCATGAATTAGAGAACTAGTGCAAGGCAAGTGTAATTGTTGTGATGGACTTAATTCCATGCAAGGCGTCAAATGCCCAGTGAAAATGTATGGGTAACATGCATATCATTTATATAGATCAGGCATTTCTTCAGCATAGGTCCATGCTTTGATCTCTTCGTTCTGTTGCTCATTTGTTTTCACTTAATAAACAACACCTCACATTGACAGCATTGAATGACGCATTTTAAAATTTACCTTTTCTTAATTTTTCACTTGACAACCAAACTATCTGGTCAAATACAGTGAATTTATCATCTGAAAAGAGCAAGAATTAATCTTGTGCTTTAATAGTGTACAAAAGACTGTTGCAGCCATGCAAATACATTTGTCGGACACATTTTGCATTGACAAAGAAAATGACCTTATCCTATACATTACAAATCAATACCAAGCCTCTATAATTTTAATCTTCAGGTCCAAGGTTGTGACGAAAAATGTTTCTTCTGTTGAGTGACAACTTTTCTTCTCTTACAGACATTTTTTTGGCCATTTCACCTGAAAGCAGTATGGTTTAAGACAAACAATGCATTAGGCGATCAATTAAAACTGATGTTAAGCTTTTGCATCTCAAAGTTTGGATCAAATTTGGCACTTCATCATGGGATGCCTTTTGATAAAGCCAGAAACATTCCTTTCACGATAATGGCTTTTCATTGGCATTGACTGCTGTTCTTATTCGCCTAGCACAGAAATTCACATTGGACAATATTGATCAGGAGTGTACTCTGACCTTCCAAAACTTGCTCAAAATATCAACCTGTTTTCAGCAGCACTGCTTCTTAGACTGATGTTAATCATGATTAGCCTGATGGAGTACTAAATAATTTAATAGTAATTACAGCCAGCCTATTTAATGAGCAAATCAATGTTAAAATCATTTGGATGAAAATCACAACAGAGGAGCTGTAAAAATGAAGCACTTTCAAAATAAACCAGATTTTTAGCCTTATGGAATTACCTCTGCTTAATTTGCATAAATTTAGCTCTGAAATGGAAATATTACAGTGTACTGCTTTTTCCAAAACATAGATATTTCGGTGAATTTTATTCCTTATAATATTTAATTGCAGTGCAATCTTAGGTAATTTACTCCTACTATGTGGAGTCTGCATATGCCTCTTTAGTGCCAAATGTAGGAACACGAGTAAGCCATTCATCGCAATGAGCCTGTTCTGCCATTCAATTAGATCGTTGCTGATCACCGAGCTCAACATCTGTTTCCATATCCCTTAAGGCCATTAGATTGTGGAAATCAATTGATTTCTGTCCTGAACATCTTCAATGATTAACCTTCCAAGGCCATCTAGGATTGAAAATTCCAGAGGTTCACCACATTGTTGCTCATCTCAGTCTAAAATGGCCCACTGTCTTTCCTGAGATCATGTCCCCTGGGTTTAAACTCGCCACCCATGGAAAACATCTTGTCTGTATCCTATCACGACCTGTGAGCATTTTGAAGTTTCAATGAGGTTATCCCTCATTCTACGTGAGGCCAGAAAGGATTCTCCCTCACATACTCTTAGATATCAGACGGGTTCCTTTGTTCACTAGTTTGAATTCTCATAAATGCAAGCGGAACTATAGCCATCCAAGGATGGAGATTTGATTAGTCAATTACATTGGCTTGTGCATATACCTTTTCCAGACAATCTCAAGCTGCTACAGTAATCCAATTATATGAATCTACACACACTACTTAATTATTTTGCCAAATTAGAATTTATTTACCCGCATCAGTACACCAGTTTTTATTCCATAAAAGATAGCAGTGACATTCTTACCAGTATGTCTTAACTACCTTCGTTCTAGCCAGTTTGTGATAACAGGCTGGTCTTAAGCATTTTAAGCAGTGTACCTGCAATGTTACCAAACTTTTCTATATTTCTGATCCATTCAGTTTCTCCTCCTTTCACTACGGAACTCAAGGCAATATAGACACAGTCTCCCCATAAGACAATCCCACTATCCCAGGGATTTGACTGGTGAACCTCTTTTGTACATTACATTTCTCATTTTCTAAGTGGACCAAATCATTATAAGTTAAATGGCAAAGCAAGCTCAAAGGGCTGAATGGCCTAAATCTGTTCCTATTTTCTATGCTTCTATGTAAATATTCTGTCAGTTTTTTCTACCAAAGTGAATAATTTAATTGTTAATCATGTTATAGTCGATTTGCCATGTTCTAACCCATTCATTTAACATGTCCAAGTCTTCAAAAAGCCTACTTACATTCTACTCAAAAACTTTTTTCGCACTCAGTTGGGACATAAGTGGTTGCCAATTTGTGTTATTGGGTAACTCCAGTGAATCTATTTATTAAAGACGCAAGCAATGCTGAGAGGTTACCATGAACTTTTCACAGAATATTGACTTTAACCTGGAATAGGATCTTGGGAAGTTGGAAAGGCCAGTTAAGTATCAAATCCCTGTGATTTTGATAACATGAGGCAATGGGAATTTGACATCCAGGGACTTCTCAGCAAACTCTGGAACATCTATTCAACCAAAATGATGGAAATATCAACATCAGTTGGTCAAGTGACACATGATTATGTCACATTCGGTCATGTGACATCTGTCGACTGTTTGCTAAAATTGTTGAGATCCTGTAATAAATTGTCACTGTTTGGAGTTTTGTGGTAACGGTTATCATGGAAGAATTTCTGAAACCAAGAGACAAACCATCTAAATTTTGATATTTTATACTTAATGAAATGGGAAAAACAGAGATTAAGGTATGACGCTCAAAAGATGTTGGTTTAAAATTAGGAAAACTTGACGTTTCGGGCCGAAACCCTTCATCAGAAATGGGGGAGGGGAAGAGGGTTCTGAAATAAATAGGGAGAGAGGGGGAGGCGGATAGAGGATGGATAGAGGAGAGGATAGGTGGAGAGGAGGCAGACAAGTCGAAGAGACGGGGATGGAGCCAGTAAAGGTGAGTGTAGGTAAGGGGGTAGGGAGGAAATAGGTCAGTCCAGGGAGGACAGACAGGTCAAGGGGGTGGGATGATGTTAGTAGATAGGAGATGGGGGTGTGGCTTGACGTGAGAGGTAAAACAGGTTAGGGAGGTGGAGATGAGCTGGGCTGGTTTTAGGATGCAGTTGGGGGAGGGGAGATTTTGAAGCTTGTGAAATCCACATTGATGCCATTGGGCTGCAGGGTTCCCAGGCTGAATATGATTTGCTGTTCCTGCAGCCTTCGGGTGGCATCACTGTGGCATTGCAGGAGGCCAAGGATGGACCTGTCATCTGAGGAATGGGAGGGGGTGTTGAAATGGTTCGCGACTGGGAGGTGCAGTTGTTTGTTGCAAACTGAGCGCAGGTGTTCTGCAAAGCGGTCCCCAAGCCTCCGCTTGGTTTCCCCGATGTAGAGGAAGCCACAACGGGTACAGCGGATGCGGTATACCACATTGACAGATGTGCAAGTGAACCTCTGCCTGATGTGGAAAGTCTTCTTGGGGCCTGGGATTGGGGTGAGGGAGGAGGTGTGGGGGCAGGTGTAGCACTTCCTGCGGTTACAAGGAAAAGTGCCGGGTGTGGTGGGGCTGGAGGGGAGTGTGGAGCGGACAAGGGAGTCGCGGAGGGAGTGGTCCCTCCGGAAGGCAGATAAGGGTGGGGAGGGAAAAATGTCTTTGGTGGTGGGGTCTGATTGCAGATGGCAGAAGTGTCGGAGGATGATGCGTTGGATCCGGAGGTTGGTGGGGTGGTATGTGAGGACGAGGGGGATTCTTTTTTGGTTATTGTTGCGGGGACGGGGCGTGAGGGATGTGTTCCGGGAAATGCGGGAGACACGGTCGAGGGCGTTCTCGACCACTGTTGGGGGGGAAGTTGCGGTCCTTGAAGAATGAGGACATTTGAGATGTGCGGGATTGGAATGTCTCATCCTGAGAGCAGATGCGGCGGAGGCGAAGGAATTGGGAATAGGGGATGGCATTTTTGCAGGAGGGTGGGTGGGAGGAGGTGTATTCCAGGTAGCTGTGGGAGTCAGTGGGCTTGAAATGGACATCTGTCTCTAGGTGGTTGCCCGAGATGGAGACAGAGAGGTCCAGGAAGGAGAGAGAAGTGTTGGAGATGGTCCAGGTGAACTTCAGGTTGGGGTGGAAGGTGTTGGTGAACTGGATGAACTGTTCGAGCTCCTCATGGGAGCACGAGGCAGCGCCGATGCAGTCATCAATGTAACGGAGGAAGAGGTGGGGTTTAGGGCCAGTGCAGGTGCGGAGGAGGGATTGTTCCACATAACCTACAAAGAGGCAGGCATAGCTTGGGCCCATGTGGGTACCCATGGCCACCCCCTTTGTCTGTAGGAAGTGGGAGGAATTGAAAGAAAAGTTGTTGAGGGTGAGGACGAGTTCGGCTAGGCGGATGAGGGTGTCGGTGGAGGGGGA
>JAHRHZ010000019.1:45692934-45783896 GCA_024137785.1 Ginglymostoma cirratum | reverse complement strand
ATAAAAGCCATTCTTTCTACAGAAGATAGAAAGAGGTGCTCCATTACCATCTGTAAAAAGTCCTTGTGTGAAAGAAACCAAATCTTTCAGTGAATGAATGTAAGTTGAATGACAAGACATGAATTCATGTGGATGGTAAGCATCTCTTTTGGTTTTTATTTGACAAAATTGTGAAGAAAGTTTGTTAGCACTTGTACATTAATGTTAAGAAATGTCTTAAAACTCCTCAATTATATTCTGATCCCCATGGAGGAATTGTACGCCAAAATAACAAAATTTATTGAATGACTTCAAAAACAATGGAATTACCATAAGCTTTTACTTTTTGTAATAAAACCAGAAATATTCAGCAGGTCTGGATGCACCAATGAAGAGAGGCAGAAAGAATTAACTGCTTTAGGTCAATAATCTTTCTTGAACATCATAGAGATTAAACGTTAACCTTGTTTCTCTCTCCTCGGATGCTGCACATAATCATAACTGAGATAAACTGAGCCCGAATTAACAGGCCAATGATATTT
Source organism: Ginglymostoma cirratum (assembly GCA_024137785.1). Classification (NCBI taxonomy): domain Eukaryota; kingdom Metazoa; phylum Chordata; class Chondrichthyes; order Orectolobiformes; family Ginglymostomatidae; genus Ginglymostoma; species Ginglymostoma cirratum. The sequence goes on along the minus strand of JAHRHZ010000019.1, from coordinate 45,783,375 downwards.
CAAATTAAAAAATGTCCCTTTGAAAAAAATATACAATGCCTTACACAGGACAGCATCCACATTACACCTTGCAGACTTGTGACACCACATAACTACAATTCCACAATATGCCATTCTTTACTCGTGTAAGGTAAGTTACAAGACCAGTTGGACAATACTTTATATCTCTACATTATAGTTATGATTATTAACAGCAAGACAAACTTCAGTAAACCCTTTCTTGCTTGAGTCATATCAGTCCTGATGATGTAGCTTTTTAGAGATTGTTTTTAAACAAGCAACAACGCTCAACTTCACAATTTGGTCACTTGCAAAACACTCACCTCATTAGCCACGAAGAGTTAAACCTTTTTGCCCAGCTCACACAGAGCCCCTGGAACTCCTAAATAAATGTGTTGTTTTTATTCTCCAATTTTCCATCAGGTAGCTTCTGTTTGTGTCTGGCACAAAGTTTCCATATCTTAATTTCATTTCTGTTGATACTTGTTACAAGCGAAGGGTTGACAGGTCACATAGACAAGAATTTTTAAAATCAATCCCTTTGTAAATGATGTAAACACTTAAATATTCCTTACAAAAAATCACAGACAATTTATAGAAATTACAAGTTTTCCTAATTATACTGAGTAGGAAAGTTCATCACAATTTTTAATTTAACAGGACAGCAATGTAATTATTTTGCTCAAGCAAGAAGCGATGATAAATACCAGCAATGTTTTGTAATTAATTTATGTACATGCGGATAATTATGTGTGTATGCTTGTCTGTATGGTCACTCATAAAGTGTATTTATTTGAAAAAAAATCTCCCATGGGATGTGGTCATTGCTGGCCAGTCAGCATTCATTTGAGATAACAAGGTGTGGAGCTGGATGAACACAGTAGGCCAAAAACCATGCTTAGTTGCCATTGAGAAGGTGATGGTGAGCTGTTTTTTGGAACTGCTGCAGGCAATGTGCTGTACAGAGACCCACAATGTGCATGTCCCCAAAACATTAGCTGAGTTTCTGGATTAATAGCCTAGCAATAATATCTCAGGCCATCACCTTCCATTGGTGCATGTTTTCACATCAGCTGAACAAAAAAAAATGGAGGCTCTGTGCGTTTGGCTATTAATTCTGAAATAAAAATTGATTTGTCCATTGTTGAGTTTACATCTTGTGAATTTACTTTCACTCTCTTTGTTTAATGCTGGTAATGTTTAAAGCACTGACCTAAATTTTTGTTGAACATTGTGATGTGAACACTAGTTTATTCATGATTTCACTGGTAAGGGAACTTGTTCAATATCTTGGGTTTTTGTAAAGCAGTGCATTTGGTTTTTTTTGCTACACGTTGTGCAATTTGTGTGCTAATTCAGTGCTGCCAGCTGATGCCAAAGCTTCCACTATGCAGGATTTGCTCTTCCCACTCCATTATTTTGGTCTTTGAGTTGCATTAGCCAGCAACTGTATTTGATTCAAACAACTCAGACTCATATGTTACCAACAAGATGTACATCTAAGAATGCTCTCTACTCAGGTCTCTTAGTCTGGATAATTTAGAATCTTCAGGATTACTGTATACAGTTTGGCAGCATCGAGAGGTCTAGCCCAATAGACAATCCCTTGCTCTTTCTGCCTTCAGCTTTCTTTCCTTTCCAACCGAATAAACACACAGTAGCAGTCTCTTGCCCAAATCTCAATGACATGCTTCACCACCAGGATCTATTCAAGAACTGCCAAACTGAAAACTGTTTATTTCAGAGAGCACTTTGCTTGCTTCCTCTCATGTGAGTTTGCAGTCTGTTCTGAAGTGTCAAAGAGAAACACAGCCTGAAACCTAAAACCAATGCAATTATCTTTCTATTTACCCTCTACTTACCTGAACTATTCATCTCCATTGCGTCTCAGATCACATTGGCATTTCTTGGAACCTATTGATTCAATTATCACAAAACCAATTAAGCCTTTTACATTATACTTCCCAGTTTACTCACAACTTAAAGGGAACATTGCATAAAATGTTGAATTTTCGCAAAACACATAATTCCACTTCCCCCACCACCATCTCCAAAAAAGAAAAAAGCTTGACAGTAATAAAGACCTTTATCATAGAATCCCTACAGTGTGGAAACAGGCCCTTCAGCCCAATAAGTCCACACCAACCCTCAGATCATCCCACATAACCCATTTAATCTACACATCCCTGGACACTATCAGCAATTTAGCATGGCCAATCCACCTAGCCTGCACATCTTTGGACTGTGGAAGGAAACCAGAGCACACCCACACAGGCATGGGGAGAATGTACAAACTCCACACAGACAGTTGTCCAAGGGTGGAATCAAACCCAGGTCTCTGGCACTGTGAGGGAATGGTGCTAACCACTGAGCCACCGTGCCACCCTACTCATAACTCTTTGAACATTCCAACGATTTCATCATTTTAAACGCCACATTATGCAAAGATAACGTTTCCCTTCTGTCACATTTTACAAGTAAACCTTTCAGTAGAACCACATAAGATTTACCCCAGAACAAAACCAACTAAATGGGACGGTTAGCTTCTGAAGTTCAAACTGCATGAGCCCTGAGACCCCTAAAGGGTTTGAAAACAAGAGTTTGTTATAGTGGTGTAAGAAAAATCTCAGCAGATGTGGCAGTATCTGTGGAGAGAGAGGGACAGAATTAACATTTCAAGTCGAATATTTTTAATCGTCAGAAATAAAGAGTAATAGGTACATGATGGATTTTATACAGCTTAAAACTCGCCAGAGTTGGTGGGGGTTCAAACAGCACAGAAAGTCAGGAATAGTTGAGAGTTAGTTAGACTTTTTGAAAATTAGACTTTCTTTCAATCTTCTTGTGAGATCTCCTTTTCCAATCTACATTGTCCATCCAATTTTTCCATGCCCTTGATTCTAAGACTATACATTAACTTTGCATTCGTCCTGTTGATTTTTAAGAGAATCAGTAAAGGAATTTGTACAGTTTGAACCTTGAATTGCATTTGTTGTAGATCTAAAGATTTTACAATGAGTTAAGTGTGCTATGTCACGAACAACACTTAAATGCTGGCAGTCCATCTGTCTTCTGAGGACTGGCCGTTATGGACTGTAACACAAACAGTTCCCTGTCATGGAGCTTCTTATTTCTGTATTCAGCAATTTCCTCTACTTATCTTTTAAGTTGGACACCAGATTATCCCCAAAGTTTGCTTTGGTTCAGAGTTTCAGAGCATCAACTTTTAACAAAAAACTCTGGGTCATTCTGTTGTGGTGTTAGCACTTGATCTCAATTTTCTTCCTTGTCTACAGTTTGTTTAAGGTCGGGCTGTCAGTCAACCAGACATCCAAACTGTTATGAACAATTGAGTTTACAAAAGGCAAGATAAGTTCTCGGTCGAATGAAATCTCACTGACTGTGTTAAGAACTTCATTGAGGTTATTTTGACATGCAACTAAAATAATTTAATAATCCTTTTTATTGAGTGCACAAGTCCTCCTAAGCCCCTCCTGTGTCTCTGTATTACACGGAATTCAAACATTTTCCAATTCAATGTTGATAAAATTTTCTAATTTGAGAGTCATAGAGCTGTATAGCACAGAAACAGATCCTTTGGCCCAACTGGTGGTGGAGGGTTGCTTTCAGACTAGAGGCCTGTGACCAGCGGTGTGCCAAAAGGATCGCTGCTGGGTCCACTGCTTTTCATTTTATATAAATGATTTGGATTTGAACGTAAGAAGTATGGTTAGTAAATTTGCAGATGATACCAAAATAGGATGATCAGATGGGCCAATGCGTTGAAGAGTGGCAAATGGAGTTTAACTTAGATAAATGTGAGGTGTAGCCTTTTTTGGAAAGGCAAATCAGGCAGGACTTATACAGTTAATGGTAGGGTCCTGGGGAGTGTTGCTGAAGAAGGTGGCCTGGAGTGTAGGTTTATAGTTCCTTGAAAGTGGAGTCACAGGTTAATAGAATAATGAAGAAAGTGTTTGGTATGCTTGCCTTTATTGGTCAATACATTTGAGTATAGGAGTTGGGAGGTAAAGCCGCAGCTGTACAGGGCATTGGTTAGGCCACTTTTGGAATACAGCGTGAAATTCTGTTCTCCCTGCTATTGGAAGGATGTTGTGAAACTTGGAAGGGTTCAGGAAAGGTTTACAAGTTTGAGCTATAGGGAAAGGCTGAATAGGCTGTGGCTATTTTCCCTGGAGCATCGGAGGCTGAGGGATGACCCTACAGCATTTTATAAGATCATAAGGGGCATGGATAGGGTGAACAGACAAGGTCTTTTCCACAGTGTGGGGGAGTCCAAAACTAGAGGGCATAGGTTTAAGGTGAGAGGGGAAAAGATTTAAAAGGGATCTAAGAGGCAAGTTTTTCATACAGAGGGTCGTGCATATATGAAATTAGCTGCCAGAGGAAGTGCTGGATGCTGGTATAATTACAATACATAAAAAACATCTGGATGGGTATATGAATAGGATGGGTTTAGAGGGCAAATACTGAATACTGGCAATTGGAACTAGATTAATTTAGGATATCTGATCGGCATGGACGAGTTATCATAGAGCCATAGAGTCACAGAGATGTATGCATGGAAACAAACCCTTTAGTCCAATTCGTCCATGCTATAAATCTAGTCCCATTTGCCAGCATTTGGCCCATATCCCTCTAAACCCTTTCTATTCATATACCCATCCAGATGTACTTTAAATGTTGTAATTGTACCAACCTCCACCGCTTCCTCTGGCAGCTCATTCCATACATACACCACCCTCTGCATGATAAAAAATGGCCCTCAGGTCCTCTATATATCTTTCCCCTCTCACATTAAAACTATGCCCTGTAGTTTTGGATAAGGGTACCCTGTGAGAAAGACCATTGCTATTAACTCTACCATGCCCCTCATGATTTTATAAACCTCTATAAGTACACCCTCAGCTGCTGAAACTCCAGGGAAAATAACCCCAGCCTATTCAGCCTCTCTTTATAGCTCAAACCTTTCAACCCCAGCAACATCCTTGTCAATCTTTTCTGAAACCTTTCAAGTTTAACAACATCTTTTGTATGTCAGGGAGACCAGAATTGAATGCAGTATTCCAAAAGCAGCCCAAGTAATGTCCTTTACAGCTGCAACAAGACATCCCAACTCCTATATTCAGTGCACTGACCAACTGAAGCAAGCGTACCAAACGCCATCTTCACTACCCTGTCTACTTGTGGCTACCTAGTTCCTCAAGGAACTATGAACCTGCACTCCAAAATCTCTTTGTTGAACAACACTACCAGGACCCTACCTTTAAGTATACAAGTCCTGTCCTGATTTGCCTTACAAAAATGCAACACCTCATATTTATCTAAATTTATCTAAATTTATCTAAATTCTTCTATTTGAAGATCTAATTTATGTTCAAGGTCATTATTGATGCCTGTAGATCTATAGTGTTTCTGCTGGACTCAAGTTATCCATCAAAGCATGTCACTCTTTTCTCTTATCAATAGCTGTGGGGAATGTTTCTATCTGTTTCGCTATATCTTGCGGACAGTTTCTCTGCATTTCTGATTCAGGCTGTTCCATAACTTTTCCAACTGTCATTTACTTTCCTTCCTTATCCTGATGCTGCAGTATCATTTATTCTTGCAGATTGTGTTTCTGTCACTTTCACTGTATTTTTCATCAGACATCAATTTTAACATCTGGTTTATACAAAGTGATTGGACTTTCCAAGCCACTCAGCTTTCCCATTTAAAATTTCAGTTTCTGTTGCCTTGACATATTTTGCTGATGCCACTGGAGACAGAAGAACCTATTCACAACCAAATAATTTCACAATTAAATAAAGACACTTCCTCAGATAAATTAGGAAGGGCCCCCACAGTAAGAAGATTATTAACATAGTCAGATTTTAATTAAACTTATACAAGGAATGGTTAAATAATTTCCATCAATACCTGGTATTAATACTTCTTTATCCTCTGAATCTTTTAAAGAGAGCTTAATGTTACGCCATCATTATCTGTGACTGTGTTATTGTTGTAAAGGATAACAATTGACCTGCCTGCCTCACCTAATAAAACTGGGGAGACTTCACCGTAAGACAGAAAACATTCATTCATGTGCCCTAGTTTAAACATAAACATGTGAATAAGAAGGTGAGATAGTCTAAAGAGCTCCCCAGTTTGGCATGTTCCTCTATTCAATAGAACCATGCTTGATCTGATTGTGCCCTCAGCTACACTTACCTGCCTTTTCCAATATCTTTGACTCCCCTTCTGATCAAGAATCTATCTCCCTCCACCTCAAAAACATTCAGTAACTCTCCCACCACCACTGTCCAGGAAAGAGGGTTCCATACATTGATGATCCTCTGTGCAAAGAAGTAATCTCATCTGAAATGACAGGCTTCTTTTTTTTTAAACCACTTTCTCCTTAGTCTCTGTGGGACATCTTTCAGCATCCGTTCTGTCAAGTTGCCTTAAGATGTCCTAAGGTTCAATAAAATTGTCTCTCATTCTTCTAAAGTCCAATGGATACATAGAGTTATACAGTTGTACAGTACAGAAACAGACCCTTCATTCCAACTCGTACATGCCAACCAGATATCCTAAATTAATCTAGTCCTAATTGCTAGAATTGGGCCCAGATCCTTCTAAACTCTTCCTATTCATATATCCATCCAGATGTCTTTTAAATATTGTGATTGCAGCACGCTCCACCATCGTGGCAGCTTGTTCCTTGTATGCATCAGCCTCTACATGAAGAAGTTGTCTGTTATGTCCCTTTCATATCTTTCCACTCTCACCTTAAAACTATGCTGGCTAGTTTTGGACTCCCCTACCCTGGGAAAAAGACCTTGTCTTTTCAACCTGTCCATGCCTTTCATGATTTTATAAACCTCTATAATGTCACCCCTTGTTCTCTGATGCTCCAGGGAACCTAGCCCCAGCCTGTTCAGTCTACCCAACCTATTCAATCTTTCCTCATAAGGTAGCTCCCTGATCCAAGGAATCTGTTGTAATTTTTCAAACCTGCTTCTGACATAATTGTCTTCTTTCCTAAATAAGGAGACAAAAACTCCACACAACAGTCTATATGTTAACTCATCGATGTCCAGCTCGCATTCCTATTTACACATTTTTTATGTTCCATTTTCCTTGCAGTAAATGGCAATACCATTTTCTATAAACTCATTTTCTATATTTGGATGCTTTTATTTTTGTGATTCCTGCACCAGGATACTTTGTACCTCAGAGATCCACAATTAGTCTCTATTTAAGTAAGGTGCTGTTTTTCTATTCATTCTCCCAAACCAGATATTTTTCCACATTATACTCCATCTGTCTAACAATTGCTCACTCTTTTACCCTGTTTAAATCCTTTTGGAAACTCCTCCTATCCTCTTCATAATGTTCTTCCATTCCAATTCTTCTGCCATCAGTAAATTTAGTGACTATCTATATGGTCTCTTCATGCAGGAAACTGGCATAGATTGTAAATAATTGAGGCTTGAGCATTTACACTCCAATTTTTACATCTTGCCAACATGAAAATGCTCCATTCAAGCCTCATCTGCTTCCTATTAGTCAATCAATCCTCCATTTTACTCTGTACACCATGAAGTCTTATTTTGTATAGCAATCATTGATATGGCACATTGTCAAATGTTTTCTAGAAATCTAAGCACACGATATTCCAGGTTCCTTTTTATATGCATTGCTTGGTTCTTTCTCAAAAAACTGCAATAAATTAGTGAAACACAATTGCCCTTTCACAAAACCATGTTGACTCGGCATGATTGCATTGAGATTTTCTAAGTGCTCTGCTAAATTTCAATAATGGATTCCAGCATTTTCCTTACATAAAGTGTTAATCCAAATGGCCTGTGATATCCTTCTTTCCGGATCCCTTCTTGAATAGAAGACTTACATTCAGCATCAGGCTAGTTCCATTATTAAACAAAGGAAATTCATCAACTGGTCATACGTTTCAGCCACCTGTATTCTCGAGGGTGTCTGGGTAAAAGCATTAATGCATTTTCATTTCCACATTCAGCCTTTACTCCTTTGCACAGCATAAATAACGAATCTGTCCTGATTAATCAAGTTTATTCTCTGCATTACCACTTTTATGAACTTTAAGGAGTAAACTGTCCTTTCATCTTGGCCTGGTGAGTAAATTCATAAATAGCTGCCATTTCTGCAGAATCCCTTATTGTATAAAATTTGCGTTTATCTAACTGAGACCTTATTCCCACGCATTACTATTTTTTTAACATCCAGAAGTGTTATTACACACAAATGAATGGTTTCCTTTCTCATCATCAAATCACTCTGCTTTTTCTTCCCCTTCTATTAACCACTTGCGATAAATCACCTGTGATTCCAATTAAATCCTTTACATGCAAACCCCATAAGGGAAAAGCAAACCGTCAAAGACAGGGGAGAAGTAGGGAAAGAGTGAAATAATTTTATTTTTAAGTTCTGCCTGGATCACTTCCATAAAATTCTTATTAAACACTCAATCTACATTAATTATCAAATGCCATGTCCTTCTTACTGGCAAATCTCACAAAGGTTTGCTTATTTTTCTCTTTCTAAAATAATTCTGTAAAATAGTTGGTAAACGAATGTTAATTCATTCACACACTTCTTCAATCTTCTATGCAGAAATATTCACCAATTCTGGCATTTGTTGATGGACAGAAGTTAGTTACAGCTCAATCATGCCAAATTCACATTTCTGAGGGGGTTAATTGCTAGTTAACTAGAACGAATAAGAATGTTTACATTGTATACTTTCATAGATTTGGATATTGCTGGCTAGGTCAGCATTCATTGTCTATCCCTAATTGCCCAGACAACTGGTGAAAGTCAATCACATTCCTGTGGGTCTGGCATCTCATGTAGGCCAGACCAGGTAAGGACAGCAGATTTCCTTCCCTACAAACCATTAAATGTACCAGATGGGTTTTTATGGCAATTGGTAATGGTTACATGGTCATCATGAGGCTCCCAGTTTACTTCCAGATATTCTTCGAATTGCATTAAAATGTCATGATCTGGAATAGTAGGACTGGAGCCCATTCCCAAGATCGATAACCTGGGGTTGTGGATTATTAATCCATTATCACTGTTCCACTGCCTCTACTTAATAATATTTTAGATGTTAACTGGTTATGGACAGTATAGCTATGAAAACATTGTGTAAAAGAAGAAAATAAATTTCATTGACAGGACTGGCAAAGTAAAATGACTCAATTTGTAAAACAGTTTATTAGATATCGGGATTGTTAGCCGTACCAGCATTTATTACCTTATTTGCTGTCATTGAGTCATACAGCACGAAACAGACCCTTTTGTCTAACCAGCCCATGCCGAACATATTTCCTAATTAAACTCATCCCACCTACCTGTGTTTGGCCCATATCCCTCCAAACATTTCTTATTCACGTACTCATCCAAATGTCTTTTAAACTTCGCAACTGTACCCGCATTCACCACTTCCTCTGGAAGTTCAATTCACACGCGAACCATTCTATGTGTTGAAGAATTAACCCTTATGTCTTTTTTAAATCTTTCACCTTTCACCTTAAAAATATGCCCCTTGGTCTTGAAATCCCCCCACCCAAGGGAAAAGACACTTGCTTTTCCCCTGATGTGTACCCCCATGATATCTTTAAAGCCAGCCCTCAACCTTCTCATCCATCTAATAAAGTTGCTTCTTTTGTGCTATGACATAGCGATTTCTAGGATTTTGTTCGGAAAAAAGGAAGAACAATAGATTTCATTGTAAGGATGTTTGTTTCTCGTGAGAAGTTATTCAGGCAAGTGTAAAATGTTCCACCACACTAATGATTTGTATCTTGTAGATTGTGGAAAATCTTTCAGGATCCAGGAGATGCTTTCAGGAGGAGCAGCTGTCACTTCCTCTTTTTAGTGATTGGAATGAGGTTAGCTAGGTGGATCTCACTGAGTATGAGTCCTCTAATTGCAGCTGTTAACCTGGGCCAACCAGGGAGTCCTGTCTCACAGGTAGAAACTGGAGTCTCAGTCCCTTCACTATCGGGATTGGCTCTGAGGTAACTGGCCAGAGTCTGTGTGCTGTGTATGTGCAAATAAAGGATGACTTGGTGATGGGATACTGGCCTCTGTGCAGTTATTACACGTTTGTAACCACAGTAAATACGTATGTGAACATTTTAGTTAAGTTTCTGTTCACTCTTGGATTGTTGAGGGTGGGAGAATGCAAAAATAAAGTAATTCCATTAAATTATGTGGAATGATAGGCTCCTTTTTTTGTAGAATGCCATTTTCTGACAATTGTGTACTACAAATTGCCAGCTTCAAGCCAGATTGTTGTTGATATTTTTCTGCATGCATGCAGGGATAACCATTCATTATCTGAGCACTGGGGATAAAAGGGACTTTAGTGTGCATGTCCACCGGTCATAGCTAAATAAAGTGGAAATGGAAACACAGAAGTCAAGGAAGGGAAGGAAAGAGTCAGAGATAGACCAGATGAAGGGGAGAAATGGATGGAAATTGCAAGCAAAATTGATTGTTTTCTTTTCAGTTCCAGCCGAGAACAGGAAACACCAATAATGCAGATATCAATGTATCAGAGAAAGACATGCAAGTAGAGTTGTGAGTAAGGATGCTCCATGTATACCACAAAGAGGTAAGGATAACTGGGACTCATATGAGCACCTACAGCCACTTGTTTTACTTATAGAAAGTGAGATAGGTTAAAGGAGAAATTGTTCCAAGTGAGAATGAGCTCAGCCAGAAAGAGGAAGATAGGGATTGTACAGGCTTCTGTTCAAGGAAGAAGTAGCGTGCCTTCAGACTGGCCTGATGGATGATGGAAGTGTAGACGGACTGCATGTCCATGGTGAAGAGGATGTGGCTGGATAACTGAGATTAGACTGATGGGATGGTAATTGGCCAGAATGGATTGTCCTGCGTTTAATCAGCAGGATTCCCACGTCAAAGTTGGGTCTTGCTGTAATTTAGCCAATCACTCAAAACTGGGCTCACTGTACTTTCATCACAAAACTGCTTCCAAACTGATAACAAGTTAAGGTGGGCATATTTGATGCTGCTTGGCCTGCTGTGTTCGTCCAGCTCTACACCGTGTTATCTCTGATAACAAGTTAAGATGTCTTTATGCAGGACAGCTTGTTGTGATGGTAATGATCTACTTATATTACAATCATTATTGGACAGATATGTATTGCAGCATTCACAATTTATATCTGTCATTTTATGCTTTACATTACTGTTATTAAAGCCATATCTCGCAGCTTTCTCAAAATCATTCAATTTCATTGCATCTTATTCTATGCCCGAGGGAACAGAAACATTGAAGCAGCTTTGGGTTGCCCTGCTGTGCCTGCCTTGATGATGGTGATTTTTTTTTTCATTATAAAACAGTTTATTGTATTTAATTTTGCATTGAATTGTTTGGTCAGAGTTGTGTCATTGAAATTGAACTTTCTCTGCCCCACATGATGATCCCATTGAGAGTACGTATCCCACTATTTGCTTATAGCTACTTAACCATGAAAAGCAATTCAGCCATAAAGATTGCACCACACTCACTGACACACTCCCCTTCCTGTTTCATCACAATGTGACGTATAACTGCAGGGAGCAGGAGCGAAACAGCAGGCACAGACTTGGCTGCAGGTCCTAATCCAAATGGAGGAGATATTGCTCACACATCCAGAGGCCAAGGTCACCGGCTGGAATGAAGCTGTCAGTACCTTCATACCTGGTCCTGTTTCCCCAATCCTAATCTTCTCTTATCGTAGAATCTCTTCTGAATTATGAGCTGCACGTTGTGTTACCATAGACCTCTTACTTTCCCCTCCTTTCTTCACCTCTTGTGTCTTTCTTCTTTTAGATATCCCGAAATGCAAATGGGCTAGAGAGAAAGAGCAAGAGATGGAAAACTGAGAGGTCAGGATAAAGATGAGACCCCACCATTCACTCTCACAGTCACAGTCATCAGCTCAGGTTGTCTGTAATTTAAAAGATAGTTTCAATGTAGGACCTGGAAGTTGTGAAGAAGCATGCAACAGTTTGGCACTGACATAACTCATGGCTTTACATGGGACCAGAGTTTGTACTTTTCCATCCGAATCTAATGGCTGACTCTTTTAGGGCACTTACGTAACCAACAATAATGTGGTGTTTCATGGGATGAGTTTTCAGTTTCCTTTGCATCACAAGCAAATTGAGCTCATAACCCTCCAACAAATTACCATGGTTTGCTAAAGCACCAGCTTAGTGTAATATGAAGTAATGCTCTGGAGCATGAGCATGCTGTGCTCTCTCAGGATGACAGCATGAGTCCTCCCATTGTTTCGTTCACCAGTGTCTTTGCTGTCTCATGTTAGCCAGCCAGTCGCGATGAACTGCTGCCCATGCTTAGGTCATACAGTCCCAATTAAAGCCAGGCCATTTAAGCTCAGCTGCCTGAAAACTTCTGCAAGGAATTGTAGTATCTTCCAAACAAAGACAACAGCCTTGTACCAGTCTTATTGCATTCACTGGAGGAGAACTTAATAGTAGCTCCGACATGGACACTTAGAAAACAGGGATTCAGGAAATGCACAAGAGATAAGGTTTTGTTGATTTCTGTATAACATACAAGGATCATTAGTTCATGTATTTGGTTTGACTATTTTGCTTTTTGATGGATTTTGTCTTGCATCAAGACCAAGCAACTACTGTGATGGTGACTAAAAAAAGTAAAGGTAAGGTGTTGGACTGTAGGTGAAAGGGGAATTGTCACATTTGGAAGAGTCACTCATGAAAGGCCTATCTGGAAAATGACTGTCTAAGTTGTTTCACCCTTTCCTCTGTCTTTCACTCTCTCTCTTCTTCCTCTTGACCCTCCTTTCTACCTCACAGTTGCTCACGTTATAGCTTTTGGGAAACTCTGATCCTTACCACTGGTGAGGATATGCATTATGCAGAATACCACTATGAATCTTGATAAATATGTTATTTAACATGCAATATAAGTTTAACTAGTATGCAATAACTAGTATGCAATATATCTTTAAGTGACATGCTTACCTGATAGTACTGGAGCCATTTGAAGCATGGTGCACTAAAGAAGCATGCTACCATTGTAACTGCATTGTTCAGTACTAGCCTCGATGCGGAAGTGCCTATGATTGTAACATCTGTAGATACCATGAGCTGTTGTAAACATCCATTGAATCTTTCAGCAACAGTTTACTCACACCTAGTTCTTATGTTAAGGGGAATGATATAAGTATCATCTCTTCAGATATGAAAACACTGCTGAGGGGAAAATCTCATTGCCACATCTACAGCAAATTGTGAGGGCAGATCAGACCAACAGCCATTGCAAAGCTCCTTCAAGGGAACTCAAATAGCAGAAATATTTCAACTCATTAACAATTTTGTCTTTCATATTTCCTGGTGACAGCTTGATTTTAGATGCTTGGATGGAGCGCAAATGTGCCTACATTATGCACCAGAGACACTAGTCATGTGGTTCTTATTATTAAATCACCACCCTTTCACCTTGTGAAGCAATTCAGATGAAGATAGGCCGAAAATCAGTAGAAAGGCAAATTGTGAAAGGGAAACAAAGAGTTTATGGAGATATACATTGGCAGGATAAGTAAGTGGGGAAAAAGGTTGGCAATATACTGTGGGAAAATGTCCTTGTGCTTGGAGGCCACAGTCAACAGCAGATTACAAACAAGATGCTCTTAAAGCAATATTAGCATCTCACTGTTCCTTGCTGAGATTCAGCTAAGTGCATCGCTCTCTTGAAAGCCTTAGGTGGATATGACCTCCCACTGAGACCCCTTTACCTCCCACTTCTGCCAGATCCTTCTACTCTATCACTTCTCATTCTGCCTGTCACGCCGTAAGCCACAAATATTGGAATTTACTGCATTGTGACCGGAACAATTGGTCCACCCAACATCCTTCAGCAAACACTACACCATGCTGGGCAGATACTGGCAACTTCAGTGAACTCTAAGAGCTACTGCACACTTAGTGACAGCAACAGCATGATCAAAGCAACAGCTTATAAAAAATAAATTAGGAAGTAAACTGCAAATAATGAATGATAAATATGTTGTTTTTCCTGCTGTTGAATGCACGCTCAGCTCTGCCTTGCTTACTAAATGTTATTACCTTTGGACGGTTGAACTGCAAAGTGACTGCACAGATATTAAATCTGCATTATACTGCCTACTTTACATATTTCCAGTGGACCCCAATGTGCTTTTCTTACTAGCATTTCTATCATGTTGTATTTTGTTAAATGTCTTTTTGATTTCAATTACATGACACTCATCAACACTTTTCATTTCCCAATCAATGAATTCAAGCACGATATTCAGACATGATTTACCTTTAACAATTCAATACTGACTTTCTTTTATTAGCCCATACTTTTCAAGTGTCAATTCATTTTGTCTGAAGTTATTGTCTCTGCAGGTTATCCTCTATCACATTAGATGGATTGGTCTTTCATTTTCAGGTTTACATCTTTTTTCAACATGCTATCTTCTATCCTCAGGCAACACTCTACTAACTAATCATGTATCAAACCAATATGTCTACCTATAACCTGAACTTTGGGGAGATAGAGCGAGAGAGAGGGAGAGGGAGAGCGAGAGGGAAAGGGAGAGACAGAGGGAGGTAGAGAGAGATAACACCACAAAGGTTTGTATCCCGTTACCATATCACCCTTCACTTCCACGTGGTGAGTCCCTGACACTGATCCAGCATCCTCAGACCCAGCTCTCAGAGTGAAAAGGATCTCTGTCACTTCTTTTCATCTGTCAGCCAGGGCTCCTTAATTGCACCAGATTAACAGCCCCAATCAGGGAACTCATAATCAATGAGGTCCACCTGGCTGACCTTATGCCAATCACTACACCCACCATTTTCAACAAGGGAGAGCAGGAGTTGGACTTTACATAACTCTTTATGGAAGCACATGGTAAGCTGCAGCTGCCTTCAAAGATATACAATTTTCTGTCATGGAATGTCTAAAACATGACTTGTAAGCTTCATACATGAGAAGGCCTACATTTATCAGAGTTGTTCGGAGAGGCATGTTACCCTTTTGGAGAGGCATATATGAATGCAAATCTTTATATTAAGAGCAGGAGGGAGCCATTGGCCCTTCAAGCCTAAGGCTGATCTGATTCCAAACATTTCTGCCTCCCTGGATAACCTTTCACCGTATTACCTTTCAAGCATTTGCTTCCTCTGTCTTAAAGATATTCAAAGACACCGCTTCCACTATGTTTCGAGGAAGTAAATTCCAAAGACTTGCAAATTTACATGAGAAAACACTCATCTCTATCTTAAATGGGTGACAGTTACTTTTAAATTATGACCCCTCATTTCAGATTCACCCACAAGAAGAAATATATTTACCACATCTATTCTGACAAAATTTTCAGATCTTAAATGCTTCAGTCAAACTGCCTCCTGCTTTGCAAACTCCAGCAGGTACAAGCCTCGTCTGTCTAATTTTTCCTCAAGAGGCTGCCAAACTATTCTGGATATCAATGTGATAAACCTTCTTTGAAGAGGTTCTTACACACTTATGTTCTTCTTTAAATAAGATAACCGATACAGTACGCAGCCTTTTAAATGTAGTCTCACCACTGTCCTGTTTAACTGAAGCATAATGTCCCAACATTTGTACTCAATTTCAGTTGCAATAAATATAAAATTCTATCAGTTTTCTTAATTACTTGCTGTACCTGCTCACTGGCAAACCATGAAATGACCTACACTTTGTTTCCTGTTACCCAATCAACTTTGTAAAAAACCTACGTGTTATCCCGTACACCATGAACTTTTATTTTCCATAATAAAAATTAAAGCAACATCTTAACAACTACCTTTTCAAAATGTAAGTACAGGATATCCACTGGTTTCCTTTTATACATTATACATGTCACATCCTAAAATAACTTCAAAAATTAGTTAAATATGACATCCGTTTCACAAATACATGTTGACTCCACATGATTATCTTGAATTTTTCTAAGTGCCCTGTTATAATATCTTAAATAATAGATTCTAACGTTACCCCCATGGTTTCTATTAAGCTAACTGTAGTTTTGATCTTTATGTCTTCTTCCCTTTTAGGATAAAAAGATTGTATTTGAAATATTTGTATCTAATCTAATCTTCCCTAAATTTAAGGAACTTTTACAAATTAAAACCAACACTTCAACTAGCTCATAGAACATAGAGCAGTACGGCACAGTACAGACCCTTTAACCCACAATGTTGTGCCGAACTTTTACCCTAATCCTGAGGTCTATCTAACCTCCACCCCTACCTGATACTATCATCCATATGCCTATCTAGTAGCCGCTTAAATGCCCCTAACGAGGCCAACTCCACTACCCGCTCCGGCAATGCATTCCGCATCCCGACCACTTTCTGAGTAAAGAACCTACCTCTGACTTCTCCCCAGTATCTACCTCCACTCACTTTAAAACTATGCCCACTCGTAATAGCTACCTCCACCCTAGGAAAACGTTTCTGACTGTCCACTCTATATATACCTCTGATCATTTTGTACACCTCTATCAAGTCACCTCTCATCCTTCGTCATTCTAAAGAGAAAAGCCCTAGATCTCTCAACCTTTCCTCATAAGACCTTCCCTCCATTCCTGGCAACATCCTGGTAAATCTCCTCTGCACCTTTTCCAATGCTTCCACATCTTTCCTGTAATGAGGTGACCAGAACTGGACACAATACTCCAGATGTGGCCGAACCAGGCTTTTGTATAGCTGGAGCATAACTTCACGGCTCTTGAACTCAATCCCTCTATTAATGAAAGCTAACACACCATACGCCTTCTTAACAACTCAATCCACCTGGGTGGCAGCTCTCAGGGAATTGTGAACATGATCCCCAAGATCCCTCTGCTCCTCCACACTGCCAAGAATCTTTCAGTTAACCGTGTATTCTGCTTTCAAGTTTGTCCTTCCAAAATGAATCACCTCACACTTTTCAGGGTTAAACTCCATCTGCCACTTCTCAGCCCAGCTCTGCATCCTACCAATGTCCCTTTGTAACCGAGAACAGCCCTGCACACTATCCACAACTCCACCCACCTTCGTATCGTCCACGAACTTACTAATCCACCCTTCCACTCCTTCATCCAAATCATTTACAAAAATCACAAATAGAATAGAACTCAGAACAGATCCTTGTGGTACACGACTCGTAACTGAAGGTCATTAGCCACATTCTGTAGGACACAAGGATGATGTCCACCATCACCCAAGGATTATTAGCCATAGCTTCAACAGTTTGTTTAGTACCACTTCTGTGGTGATAATAATTTTATTTCCTAATTGCCAATTAACTCTGGGGAATATTATTTGTATCTTCTATCGTGAAGACTGATGCAAAATATTTGTTTAATCTGTCATCTCCGTATTTCGTAATGTGAATTTCCCAGATCCACTTTCTACAGGATCAAATGTGCACTTTGCTACTTGTTTTTAGTTTAAAATTTCAATAGAGGCTTTTGCTTTCCTTTAATTTTCTAGCTGGCTTCCTCTCATACTCTAATCTTTTCCTCCTTATTAATTCTTCCAAAATTTTTGAAAATATTCATTGCAGTCCTCTGTTGTGTCTCCTGTCTTTGAGATATCTGCCATCCACTCAAAGAAATTTACCATAGAGTAAGTTTCACCTTGATGACAAACTGACTGGAGTTCCAAAGTACAGATACAAAAGAAGACAAGAACTTGGTCCTCATTGTCATTGTGAATAATACCACTGAGACATTAGACATCAATTTGCAGAAATCAATTGGCGATAAATTTAACAGATTGAGTTATTCATTAGAAAACAGAATGACGACTGACCTTTATCTATGCAAGAGGTGTCATGATTACTGTCCATATATAGTTGGTGGCCATTCATCTAAAACATTCAATTGTTGGATAGGAGAAACGTCTCAGAGTTTCTGTATATTGTTTCCTTACATTCAGGGCTCCCAAAGATGGGTGAAGTGCTAAAAAGCAGTTCATTGCTGGTATTATACTGCCAGATGAAGAAGGATTCATCAAACAGGAACAAAAACAGATATACTGACACTGGAGAAAGTGTTAACTGTCATGCGCCTGTACAATGCTGCAAAAGCAAGCTAGGATTTGTTTCCCTAAGTGGTGAACTCTTGAATACCAGTAATCCTAAATTTTGGAAATCAGCATTTGAGGAGAAAATATTCTAGGCATTAGAGTGTAGCTGAGTGGGATAATTGTGCTTCTTTTTACCCTATCACTGGTTAATAATCATTTTATTATATATTTCAGGCATTGTTTTCCATAACATTATTGCTGACATCAACAGAGGTGCAGATTAACATTTAAATGAATTATCAATGTCAGCAGGAAATCAGTATGGTCTGATTTTATTAATTAATCTCCTTCAAAACTGAAGTGGCAGTTCCAGTTTGCATTACAATCAGGTTTAACAAAAGGCTTTCAAACCTGAATTCTGACTGGCAGAAAAGCAAAACACTAAGCATATTTCCTCAAACTTAATTTACTCTTATACCAGAGCAGACGACTAGCCATTCATATGGGTAAAGTAACAACATTTTGCCAGCCACAAGGGAGACCATTTGTAATATTATTTCTTGAACATTCAGGTTGTAATTTTTTTTTAAATATGCAGAACCTTACGCTTGATCTTTTTTTTTTAAATCATTGTCACTTTATGCAATATCTCCTTTAAGTGGAGTTTCTTCTTATATGTGCCACCTAAACTAGCACAGGCCCGAAATAAAATCAGTATAAAAGCTATTTCAAAGCAATTTTGCCTTAGGTGTGTGTCATTCTTCAGATTGCACACAGAGCAATACTTACTAGTTTAAAATGGGGTACTTTAAAACCACTGTGTGTTGTTTGTATTCATTCAACCTAAGGAGAGCTCAAGGTAATGGATCTAAAAATTTGGTACATTGTAAAGAAATAAAAGCAGTTGCCAACAAGCCAATGGTCTACAATAAATGAAGAGATTATTTGGAAACACAATTTAATACCTTCCATAAATAAAGTAACTTGATTCTTCATTAAAACAAAAGGTTTTAAGAGCTTGTTCAAAAAAAAGGCAACATTTAAAAAAAAAGGAATCAAAAAACAATTAGAAAGATTTGAAGATGTCCGATTTAAAATCATAGTTTTCCACAGTTCTCAAGCCACTTTGTTCCTATATGCTGGGAGGGAATAGATTTTGGCAAAGGGAAATATTACCAAAATATACAAATGAGTATTTTCAATATACAACTTTGATTTCTGAAATTAATTATGTTCTTTTAGGAATTGATACTCACTGGACAATTCTTTCACGAAGTCAGCCTAACTAACGATGGATCAAATGGCCTCTTCTGTGTGTCATAAAACACCACACTAGGCAGCCTCAACTATGAGAAAATCTTCAAATACATTCTTCACCAGGTTCTTCTTACAAGTTTTGTCGATCCTAAGGAACTTACGCCTTCTTCTTAGGATTATTTCTTTCTTGTTTTCATGTAGTCACCTTCCAAAGTTATGGCTCTAATGCAAATCTCAAAATTAGATATCATTTTGGTAATTCTAGTTGTTTCTCAGGTCACCAGCACGAGTTCAGAATTGATTATTCCACCTGTGTTGTTATTGTTTTTGAAATTCTGTTCTTGTTCAACAATGATTCACTTATCTCTCTCTGCCTTCAATGACCCTAAAATTTTGATAAAGTCTGTCGCTATGTAATTCGAATGAGCTTACCATCAAAGCCTCAGAGCAAGGTTTTGTTCATGGCTCTCCAGCTTTGTCTAAACTGGTCTTTATACACTACAATTTATGGTTTATTTCTGAGCCATTGCATTAACCCAAAAGTTATTCAAAATGTCATTCGCTCCCCACTCTGTTGCTTATTCATATCAATGGAATTCTCTACCCATTATTCCACTCTAGCCTTATTGTGCTGATTATTCCGCTCAACATTCATCAACTTTCATCTGGTCACACATTCCCAATCAACATCAATTCCACTCCTCTTGCAATGCATCTTTCTTTCTTATATGCTTTTCAATGGGTCAATCAAAATCATGTTTCTTTCAATTTTTCATCCATCAATATTCTTGGCCTCACCATTTCCTGTGAATTCAAATAGATCACCTCTATATCCACATAAAGCTGCATCTAAATACTCATTTCACCTTTTGTGCCAAATACTTATTTTTTGCAACATCTATAAAAGCCTCATCTGTTCAAGAAATAGGAAA
Organism: Ginglymostoma cirratum; assembly: GCA_024137785.1. NCBI lineage: Eukaryota > Metazoa > Chordata > Chondrichthyes > Orectolobiformes > Ginglymostomatidae > Ginglymostoma > Ginglymostoma cirratum. The sequence goes on along the minus strand of JAHRHZ010000019.1, from coordinate 45,763,072 downwards.
GGCTTCTGTATGTAAGACTTCCATATGAAAGGCTTTTATAAGAGCTCTTTGACATTTCTGATCAGAATATAAGAAAAAAGTTGTTAACAGGTCAGTTATCCCTTTATTAATGTTAGCTTCCCACTCTCTAACACAACTTTTCTGGAACATCAAGATACTCAGAATAGCTTCTAAGGCCACTCGTAATTTACTCCTGGATCTTGTCTAAGTTATAGCATCAATATGTCTAATGCTGACCCTTCTAATTGGGAGACAGTTACAAGAAACCATGAAATAGCATTGTGACCTCCTCATTTGAAAGATAGAAATTGGTTCATTTTCCCTTCTAAAGATAATTCACCCAAAGATATCAGGCAGATCCCAGTGTAAGTGCTTAATTGCATCCACTTTTTGCTGTCACCACTGGCTCTACAGAACTTCACAGGAACTTAAAGGCAGTGAAGAGCTGGTCTTTTGTGATTGGAATGTATTTGGAGATCTTCTCACCAGATGAGGCTGCCTTGTGTGGTGTTTTATGACACATAGAAGAGGCCATATAACCCATCATTATTTAGGCTGGCTTCATGAAAGAATTGTCCAGTTGGTACCAATTCCAACCAACTGCACTGCTACATATGTGCACAGCCTGGGAAAGGGAGTGCCAGCCCTTAGTCTAGAAACAAAATGAGGAAACACCACCATGCTTCACTTTCTCAATTCTAAAACAAAATGCTGTCTTCATTATTTGAACTCCAAGATCAAATCTTGCCTGGGACAACGCATTCACAGCTGGACTATGGCCTCTTTTAGCTTGGTGGACTGACCTCCAATACCATGGCGGGTTGTCTGATTTTGATGGTTGATTAAGACATAGATGGGGTTTCTAAGTCAGTCTAGACAACAGGGAAAGTCATCAATGATGGGGCATAACAGGACCAAGGAAATACACAAGTTTTCCATCAGAGTTAGGGAAAGGAATTCCAGATCCACCTTCTATTTGATGTTCAAAGATCAGCAGTGATGGTTGAAGTCCAAAAGGCAAACTGCCTTGTCCTCATGGTCCAAAGACAAAAATAAGTCAGATTGAAGCAGGTGGCTATAAATGTATCTTTTAAACTGAAACTGATAGGAGTATATTAATGCGTTGCTAACCCTCAGGCCATTGTGTGTGCGCCAGGAAGTGACCATGTGACCTACAGCTATAATGTGTTACAATGTATTTATGTGTGAACATACCTTTGCCAATCTTTCAACCGTAAATTTCATTTTGAATGCACATCCTGTTGGAGAACTAGCAATGAAAAGGGTATGCAATAATTTGGCATGCTCCAGCATAAATTGTAGAACATTTTGGAGTTTGCATATTTGATCCAATATTAATTGTTCCTGCGAACAACTTTGGAAAATTTCATCCTGTAAGTTATTGTTAATGATGGAAATGATATTATTCAATGAATGTATCATTTTTTGTAAGGTCTACATTTTTGGTTTATGCACGCGAAGTCAGGCCCAACTTCCACCTTCTGAGAGGTACATTGCACTGCTGACTACAGGAGAAGGTATCCTAGCATACTACTTGGACCAGCTCACATTTTTCGCAGCAACATCATCCAATCATTCAGCATTTCAGCATTCACAGAGTCTGTTTCCTGCCTTCACATTTGTTTCGGCAGTTCCTTGCCTACTCTTTCATTTCTGCCAAGCAGATCGGGATCTGTTGGCGAATGCATGTAAATAATTGTAGGCCTTGTAAGTATCAACAACTTCCATTTATACATCACTTTTAATGCAGAACAATGTGCCAAAGTGCTACATTGAGGTTGTCATTGATATGGCCAAAGAAGGAGATATTAGAGTGATTTGACAAATATGCACAGTTCAAAAAGACTGATGGAGGTGATGAGAGATTTCTATCGGCCATCCCTAATTATCCTCGAGGCGTTACTAAGATTCTGTTTGAACCACTGTTATCTAAATTGTGTAGGCACAACCACTGTGAGGTCAGTAAATGAGTTAAAGGAATTTTTATCCCACTAACACGAAAAGAATGGCAATCTGCTTCCATGTCAGGATGGTGGTGTGATTGGGAGAGATACTAGTAAGTGATGATGCTCCTATACATCTGCCACCCTTTTTCTTCTAGCTGGTAAGGATAGTGGTTCTGTTAGGTGCTGTCAAAGGAACTTTGGTGTCTTACTGCAGCACATCCAGTGGATTGTACACACTGCTGCCACTGTGCATCAGTCGTCAGTACTGAGTAGCCAGTAGTTCAAAATTTGGAAGGAATGTTGCAAGAATTAGATAGAAATCAGGATGGTATTAAGTTTCTTGAGTGTCATTGGAACTGCACACATGCAGGCAATTGGAGATATTCCATCAAACTCCTGACTTCTGCCTTGTCATTGGTGGATGGGTTTTCAGAAGTCAAAAGTGAGTTACTCACAGCAGAATTCCCAGGCCCTCACCTGCCCTAGCTGTAAGTGTTCATATAGCTGGAAAAGTTCAACTCTGGTCAATGGAAACCCCCAAAATGTTTATACTGGGGTATTTACATATTGTAATACCATTGGAAAGGGAGCACTAGTCATTTTTTTCTGTTGCTGGAGATAATTATTGCCTGGGACTTGTGTGGCATTAAAATCAAAGGCCACATATTAGCCCAAGCCTAGATATTGACCAGGTCTTGTTGAATTTGAACATGGACTGCTTGAGTATCTTAGGAGTTTCAAAAGATGCTGAACATTGTACAATCATCAGCAAACACCCCTACGAAACAAAGAAACCAGTTGTTTTGCTGTAATATATGCTTTATAACATGTAATGTGTTGTACTAATATCAAAAAAAATTAATGCGCAAATTTAATCAATCCATGGTTATGGTTCATTGTTAAATCATTATCATCAACATGGCATTTTGAATAGTGATGGTAAACACTGTGCTGATGAGGCTGGTGTGCTTGAATGATCCACATGCAAGTTGATGTGCAGGTGAAATACATGGTCAACAGTTTAAAACTGTGCTCAAGTACATGAGTCAACCCTCAATGACATTGTTAGTTTCAGCAACAGAGAATGATGAAAACTCAGCCTCCTGGTAAGTAGACAACCCATATCTGGAGGGCCAGTTTAACATATTTGAGGTGAATAAATAATCAGGCTGTGCAGCAGATTAAAAGCAGACAAGGAAACATCAAAGGCATGCAGTCAGAATGTCCGTCAATTTCTTAGTTTGAATTGGGACACAGCAAACCTCATAACAAACTTTAAAAATTCTAACCAGTGTTCAGAACCATGATTTCCAGGTTTAGGTACATTCGTTGCTGAGAAAAAAACAAGCTATTAAAATTTGCTTAAAAATTAGGAACAAAGATCTACACAGGCTGGTCTGTAACATGTAATAGGTTCCTTTCATTGTGTGGTATCTGTTCCTGATGCAGCCATGGGCTATTGTTGCTGGTGTGTCCTGGCTAACCAGTCATGTGCTATAGGGTGCAGTGCAGTGCTTTGGAGGATGCCAGGATGTTAATGATGCCACCCTGAAAGTGAAGGGCCAAATTCCATGGTATGACTGCACACAGCTAGCATTGGTGTACCGTGCCCTGCTCTACAGTTTGTCAATAGGCAAGCTGGAGGTCTTTTGGAGCAGGCAACAAGTGGAACCCACAAACAACCCATTCCGTTTTCCATATCAAGATTTCCCAATGGCTTAATTGTACCATGGGTTTGGTAAGACTGTAATGCCTGGCATGTTGGGCTGTTAAAGAGGTATTTAACAAGCAATAATGACCAACAACTCTGAACTTGATGGTGCATAGTGAGAATCTCACCACACTGCTTGATAAAAGTGAACAAGGCACAGCAAGATGATCTTGATGTCAAGAAGGGCCCCACCCAATTCTACTGCACATCCTGCCACAAGTTACACTACTCAGAACCTGGTACAATTTTGTCCAGTGTTTTGTTCTTCTTGCCAATTTTACTCAGCCAATCATGCAATCATCCTTTAAGATGTTTCCTCTGTTGCTCTAACTCTCTTTTTCATTGCGTTTCAGGAAGCGTTTCTCTCCAGAATGTCTAGCACTTTTACTTGTTTCATCATGTCAAACTTACCTCATTGAATACCTACCCCACGTCAATTGCACCCTCATTTCCTACTCAGTGCAATGCTGCAGCTTTCACAGATCCTCGTTCATCATCATTGCATCTTCCAGTTGTCCATAGCAAAGCATCCAAGGATCAAACAACATCCTTTGTCTGTATTACATTGCTGTGAACTTCCAGACTTGGCAAGTATGGTAACCTGATGTTGAAGAGATATCTAAAGGCCCTTATTGGCATCACTGGAAGATGTTGCATTGCACACACAGTGTGCGTCATGATATAATGTTCTGACCTCTGCCTCTTTACACAGTTTATTGCTTGCTGGCTAATCTCTATACGATGTGGGTGCCCTGACTTTTGCCACATTTTAAGGGCAGCGTGAAGCACTGCATTAGAAGGCTGATCCAAAAATCAGTGCAGATTGCTGCTCATCTTGAGCCTCTAGATGTGTCAATTTCTGTGGACACTGATAGTGCTGCAGTGACAGAGATCTCAACAGTTTCTGTGCCTGGATCCATTGGTGATGGCTTCAATGAGCCTAGTTGTGCAATATCAGAAACAAATCAGCTCCTCAAGAATGTGATCAGCCAACTGCTGCAGCACGCATAAACGATATTTGACATCCACAAAATACTGGGACATGAAACCCTTTGATAAAGAGGGCAGCGGGCTGCCTCCACATGTACCTTTTACATCAAAGACCTGATTCAGATAAATGCTGCACAATCCATTTGGCACACGTACAGTAGGAGATTGTACATGTGGTAGGAGGAATGAGAACTTCATCCATATCCCCCAGTACCCATGAATGGCAACACTGCATATAGGATAATGGTGTGTACATTTTATAGTGCAAGGTGTCAGGTGAGCAGTTCTTATTCCTGGAGCAGGTTAGGAAACCCTGGAATATATTTGTAATTGTGGAATTTAAGTGAAACTTTACAGCTCACCTGGCATTCCTCTGCTTCACAACTAACTTCAGGTGATCTCTGCAGGAGTTCCTCAGGGTGGTATCCTAGGACCAACCATCTTCAGCTGCTTCATTAATGACCTTCCCACCATCATAATGTCAGAAGTGGGGATGTTTACCGATGATTACACAATGTCCAGCACCATTCACAACTCCTAAAATACTGAAGCAGTCAATGTTCAACTGCAATATCCCGGCTGACAAGTGGCAAGAGAAATTCATGCCATTCAAATACCAGGTAATGACCATCTTTTGTAAGAGAATATCTAACCACTACCCATTGGCACTCAATGGTGTTACCACCACTGAGTCCCCCACAATAAACATGCTGGGGGCCACTATTGACCAGCAACTCAACTGGACTCACCATATAAATACAGTGGCTACATGAGCAGGTCAGAGGTTCGGAATACTCTGGCTGACTTGCCAAACCTGTCCACCAGCTACAAGGCATAAGTCAGGACCATTGGAAAAGCTCAGCCGGTCTGGCAGCATCTGTGGAGGAGAAAACAGAGTTAACGTTTCGGGTCCGGTGACCCTTCCTCAGAACTGATTTACAGCACCTGCAGTTCTTTTGGTTTTTATAAGTCAGGAGTGTGATGGAATACTCTCCACTTGCCTAGATGGTTGCAGCTCCAAGAACACTCAAGAAGCTTGACACCATCCAGGACAAAAAAGCCCACTAGACTGGCATCACATTCACAAGTATCCACTCCATCAATGACGCTCAGTAGCATTAGTATTTTCTAACTACAATATGCACTGGAGAAATTCAAAGATGCTTAGACAGCACCTTCCAAATCTATAACTACTATCATCCAGAAGTAAAAGCTCCTGCTTCTTATGTTTTTATATTAGCTTATTCAAAAAATACTGGGATGAATTTATAATGTTTAATGATACAACATTGTTTGTTGCCGGGAGTTTTAGACAAGCTAGTTGGTCAATGCATGAGATTCACTCTAAAATGCTGGAATTACAGCTTTCTTTAACCTGTACAGTGTGAACGCCTGATTAATGCTATTGTCCCTTGAAGAGCTTCACATCACCCATTTGTAGAGTCCACTCCCTCAGGGCAAAAAAAAAAGCATTCACCCAGCCCGCCCCTGGGGTGGTAACAGCCATTTTTCATTTTGATTGGAAATTGTGATTTGGATGAGAATGGAAAGCAACACAGGCAGCACTTCAGGAGTAAGATACAGGCTCAGCTTATCTAACCTGGTTGCTACAACAAGCCTCATGTTTCTTTTTTTCTTATCGTCAATGTCAATCCCATCAGTTTTAATCTTCCCCACCTGTCCACCCAGCTCTTTCTTTAATGATTCATCTCTTCATTTTATCCCCAAGCCTCAGCTTAGTTACACCAACATTGTGACACACTGTAGCCACATTGAAGACAGGGTGGTGGTAACCATCATTGATCCTCCTCCTGCAGTACCCCATGCCCATGCATGCTATAAAGTTTCCCATTTTTATATGTTGAGTTACCCACCTCCCATTCACTATTACCCCTTCTACATCCAAACATGATTCACCCAGTCCTTACGATGGACTTCCCCATTGAGCCCAACACGGCAGTGCCTCCTACAATGCATACTGACTTGGAGAACAAGTCCTAGATTTACCATGACGTTACCCCTGACTGACTTGGAAGGACAGTCCCAGCTGATGACAGAATAGACTCCTGACTGATATCTGAGTTGCTCCCCAGCTGACCAGCCACAATTTCTTGGAATAGTTGAACAGAACCTGTAGAACATAGAACCTTTGACTCCAATCATACAAAGCACCCAGTTAACTGTGTCCAAGCCCTTGAACTGATATCAGACATCACCCTTGACTAATTGTGCTGTTCCCGTGCCTGATGACAGTCCCTTTGAACTGAACAGAGGACTATGTCCTTTTGACTTTCAGAGAGACCATTTATTTGTAACTTAAACTCAGTATGTTGGTCGGTAAACTGCAAGCACATGCTGTGGGTGTGACATTGATGTTGTATGGTGCGGTATAGCAACATGCACGTTCCCCTGATTCATTATTGCTGGTAAACATGACAAGCTGCCCAACTTTGTGACTGCATTAAAATGTAAAGCAAGGTAGAAGCATCATAAACCTGTAAATATTGAATGAGGCGGTAATGTACATAAAGTTGAGGCAAGACAAGGCAGAGACGCTGTGAACATCCAACAGGTGCAAAGTGAGTGGTCACTTAGAAAGCTAGGGAAGAGATCTGAACTGCATTCTATTTTGATATGTGAGATGGGCATCTGCCCCTGTAGCAGCAACATTGCATTTCAAAGTGTCAGCATGCTCCTAGGTGCAGTATTGAAGTGCTAAACTACATTCCCATTGAATGGGAGATGTGCAAAGCTGTGGTGATGACTGGATTTTATGTCCGATGGTTGGAGGATGAAGACAGTCACTGCCCATGGAGCTGAAGGCTGGAGAATTCTGAACAAGGTGGGTGTCTGGAGAAGATCCCGACGAGCTGGAGCTACCAAATACCTTCTCAGACTTCCACTTGAGGGAATTGTCACTGTCCGACTTTTCTCCCCTGCCTGAGAAAAAAAGAGCAAAACTGTAGAAATGAGATGAGACTGGTAAAAATGAGATTTTAATGCATGCAAATGGTCCAGCTCACAATCGAAATTCTCATTTGCTAGGAAACCCTTGGGTGCAAAAGTATACTCACTTCTCAACATTGAGAATCTCATTTTTCCATTCTTGTTATATTTTCTCACCTGACTCACCATTGCCCATATCATTCAGGGGTGGGGAAGGTTCCACCTACGAATTTTTAATGTCATTTTATTGTAATTAACAATTTCAAAGATGCTGACATTTAAATTAATTTTTCTTCTGTATAATTGCACTGTGATTTTAAATAAAACTTCAAGGTGTTGGTAATTTTGCATGGGATATGGAAGCATAATTATCACTTCTCTGGCAAATTTTGTATTTAAATCTGTACATCAAATCTGCAAAGCTAATGAACTCCAACGCATTTAACATGTACCTTGAACGTACAAGATCACACGCTCTGCTTCATCTTTTTCTCTGGTATTCCTTTTCCTTTATAATGAAATGGAAATGTAGAAATGCGTAAATATTTGACTTCAGGTATTTTCAAATTTCATTAAAATAATAAGTGATTTCTTGATCAATATTCTCCCTTAAACAAAGATAACAGAAATGGTGGAAAATAATGAATACAGAAGAAAGTGGCAGTCCTGTGCAAGTTAAGCAGCAATAAGAAATTAAGCTACTTCTCCTTGCTTTCCAATTTGTCTCTATTGAACTATATCAATAGGAAGCATTATTAAACACGTGCTCTGTATGCTAACTGGTTAATAAAAAAATTGTGATACATTTTGTGAAAACCTATTTTTTCCCCCCCTTGTTAACGCATAAAGTTGCTGGAGCATGAAAAAGTCATTTCTGGATTAATCCAACTCAGAGAAAGCCACAATGATAACACTCAGCCTCTGCCACTAAATCCTTAAGCACTCATAACAGCAGTACTGTACAGCTAATTGCAGCAATGTCAGATCTCACTGAAGGATAGGTCTAAATTTCTGAGCACTCTATGCAGTCTGTGACTGTAGAAAACTGCTGACTTGGCTAAATCCATGCGAGAAGCAAAATCAGCACTAGGCTGCAAAATTATTGCCAAATAGCACAGTCAGAAGTGCATAAACAAATTGCAGTTCAAGTACAGAGTGTACCAAATAGCTCCACCACAAAAATAACAGCGCAATTGAAAAACATATTCAGTCATACGTAATTCCCAATGTCACGAGATTTTTCCAAGCGGACTGTAGAACATTTTTTGAAATGGAAGTGTTGCCATTGTCGTTGTGATTCTGAACCTAATTTCACTCAAAAAAATCAGTAATATTTATTTTTTATAATGAGCTTTTGCAAACTGCAAAATAAGGTGTAAAATTTAACGAATGGTTCTGCTTTATCAGGAGGTTGATGCATTATTCCTGCTCTGCTGATAAGAAATACTGTCTTTAAATCAGTTATGTGGATTTTGCTGTCAGTTGTAATGGGAAGCCATATAATCCATGGTGGTTATAAAGAATTATGGTTAACTTTAATATGCTCTTGTTTTCATCTATTGATTGTTCATTCTTATAATATTCTGTAAGAGGAATGGCATCATTAGGGACATGTAGCTTGGAAAGATTATTGAGCCTGACAATGTGAGGATGCTGAATTAATGTGCCTAGTTGATGTTGAATCATCCCAGGATTTATGACAAGTATTAAATCAATACTGCAGGAGATGCCATCAGCACTCAAGTGGGTTTAAATCTCGTGGTGCAACATTACTAATGATAATCATATTTGCTAAAATATCAGATAAAATAATTTTAAATAGATGAATTTAAAAATGAACAGAGAACAGCAATGCTATATGTCTCTGCATCCATTTGATTTTTGAAAGGGGTCTTGACAGTATTACCCTGTCTTGTATTTCTACCTAGCAAGGGTAGTGAAAATAGGTCACTAACAACCTCTGAGTATTTTTACTAGGCGACAGCCTAATGAAAAGGTTCATGTATACACAACGACACATATTCCCAAATGGAGCACTATAAATATAATATTTCTTCAAAACTTAACAGAAGGAATATAAAACACTAATATTTGTACAAACTTATACAATATATTAATTTGTGTCAATGTAATACATAGTATAATTTATACATTATATAATCTATTTTTATAACATGGTACATGGATAAATGTCCCAGATGTTCTCCTATTTCAAGGACCGCAGCATCCTCCCTCCGGTGATCAAAAGTTCCCTCAATCACATCTTTTGCATTTCCTGCACTTTTGCCCTCAAACCCCCTCCCCCCAGCTAAAATAAAGACAGAATCCCCCTTGTCCTCACATATCATCCCACCAACCTCTGCATCCAGCCAATCATTCTCCGCCACTTTCGCCACCTACAATCTGACCCCACGACCAAAGAGTTATTTCCCTCTCTACCCCTATCTGCCTTTCATAGGGACCGCTCACACCACGACTCCCACATCCGCTCCCCACTCCCCACTAACCCCACGACCCCCTGCACCTTTCCCTGCAACCACAGGAAGTGCTACACATGCCCCTACACCTCCCCCCTTACCTCCATTCAAGGCCCAGTGCAAACCTTTCATATCAGACAGGGGCTCAACAGTACAACTGCCTACTTGGTCTACTGTAGCTGTTGCTCCTGGTGTGGCCTCCTGTAAATGGGCAAGACCAAGCACGTACTCGGGGATCGTTTTGTAGAGTATCTGCACTCTGTACGCGACAAATGACAACACCTCCTGATTACCAACTATTTTATCTACCCCTCCCACTCCTTAGGTGACATGTCCAATTTGGGCCTCCTCCAATGTCACAATGACACCACACGCAAACAGGAGGAGCAGCACCTCATATTCCACCTCGGGATCCTACAGCCCGATGACCTAAACATGGAATTCACCAGTTTTAAAATCTCCCCAGCCCCGGCCTCATCCCACGACCAACCCTCCCTTTCATCCACGCCTCCTTGATCTGACACAACCTGTCCATCTTCTCTCCCGTCTATCTGCCCCACCCACCCCACTGACCAATCCCCACCACACCCTACCTGCATTCACTTATCACCATCCCACTTATCTTCCCCAGCCCTACCCCTCCCCTGTTTATTTCTGAGCTCCCTTGCCCCTTCCCATTACTGAAGAAGGCTCCCAACCCGAAACATCAACTTTCTTGCTCTTCTGATGCTACGTGGCCTGCTGTGTTCCTCCAGCTCCACACTGTGTTGTCTTTCACTCAAAAACTTACTGCATTTTAAATTTTTGCTGCAATTGTTATTCCTGTAGGTGGTATTCTGTTAAACTGTGTTAATGTTAAATGTGTCGTATTGCATGACATCCACACAATAGTTGCTATTTTATGCTGGAAGAATATGGTCTTATGTTTACACAAACCAGGCACTGCAATCACACAAGTTGTTCAAAATACCTTTTAAACTGGTTTCTCACCTTTTATTTCTCTAAATAAAATGCGTACTGTCCAAAATTTTTAACAGAATGAAAAGTTCAAAATAACCATTTTACAATAATGTGACTAAATCTTTTCCAAGAATTGTCTATTGCCTTTTGTGAAGGACCCATTTTCTTCCAAATGCGTGCATTTATTATTTTTTGACCAGAGCTGTGGCTCTGGAAATGACATTGGATTCAAGTCAGCAGTGCGCATGTTGCATTAGAATGTATTAGCTCCATTCACTGAAATTGACTGAGGAATTTTTTTTCCTTCAACTTCTATCAGTTTCTTTTTCAAAATTATTTAAAGACAATCTTGAAAACAAAGTTCAAAAATATACTTCAGTAAAATTCATAGAGTTCAAAAATAACTAGAGCCTGACTCGATATGTAGACTTGAGAGAAAGGAAGAGGAAAGTAATGTGCTTTAAAGAAATATCTGTTATAGTGATTGATCAGTGAAGTGTAAGTTCCATGAAATTAAGAGATGAAGAAAGGGAAGAATAAATTTAGGGAGAGAGAAAGATTATTTCAAAGACTGATGGAGACTGGGTTCGGGAATTGAAAGTGCAATGAAAAGCAATGTTGTGAAAATGTTTTCTCTGTCAGTGCTGGAAACAGTCGGGTGAAAGACCACATGCAAACAAAGGAGAGTGAAATTTAAACACAAAAAGTGGCAAACATGCAGTTGGGCAGGTCAATACCTGTGGGAAAAGAAACAGAGTTAATATTTCAGGCCAGTGGCAAAGGTTTATCAGCCTGAGACATTACTTATTTTTTTCTCTCTATGGGAACTGCCTGGTTTATTGAATTTGTCTAGCACTTACTGCTTTTATTTCATATTCCCAAAATTTACAGTATTTTGCTTTTGTGTAAAAGGGAGCACAAGGATCGGAGGAATCCTGAATAACTGAGGGAGTGGATGTAAAGGGTCCACACCTTGTCTGTAATACCCTTTACAGATAGAGTCTCGAACAACTGGAAATTCATTTTGTAGTCACAACCCAAAGCTATACACACCACATTATGGATGTTCTCCCAAAATTCTACAAGAGGGGTAGGGAAAAAAAAGTAGTCACATGGGAAGCATCAAAAGAAAAAGGTGAGATGGAGATGTGTAGGTAGTGACCATGTTGTCTCTTATATCATCACAGTGTTTTTAGTTTGAAATTAGTCTTCAGAATGTGGACATTAGTGGAAAGGCCTGCACTTATTGACCCATTGCATTGGTGGTTGTGGTGAAATGTCTTCTTGAACCATTGCTATCCATGTGCAGAACCAATACCCAGTGTTAATGGGTAGGTAGTTCTATGCATTTAAGCCATTGACCCTGAAGGAACATAAACATGATTCCGGATTGAAGTGGTGTAACTTGGAAGCAAATGGGTGTGATTGTTTCTCTGCATATCTGTTGATTAATATAGCTCTCAAATATATCTGAAGATTTTTCAGTTCTCAGTTAAATGTTTTTATTGAAATAAATCTCTACCTTCCTGTTGAAACAAATGAACTCGAGTCTCCATGTACATGGTAATGGATGATGCTTTTTTCCCCTCATTCTCTCACAGGATGTGGGCAACTCTAGCTAGACCAGCTGCTCGGAGGGCAGTTAAGAGTCAACCACATGACCGTGGGTCTGGAGGCCAGACCAGGTAAAGATGATAGATTTTCTTCCCTAAAGGGCATTAGTGAAACAGATAGGTTTTTTTTCAGGAATAGCTTCATAGTCATCATTAGAAGCTTAATTCCAGATTCTTTTTTAATGAATTCAACTCCCACCATTTGCCATGGTGATATTTGAACCCATGTCCTCAGAACAATACCTGAGTTTCTGGATTAATAAACTAATGATAATACCAATGGGACATTGCTTCCCCATCAGTCAATCTATACTCAGCGTTGAATTTATTGAGTGAAACATCCCAAGCATACACCGCCTAACTTATTTGTATCAAGTTCCGTAGGTGTGTCCAGATGAATCTCCATTTAATGCCTTCAACTTGTATATAAATAAACACACTGATACTCAATTAACACAGGCTGCGGGTGTTCTTGTTGATAAAAGGAAATCACTGCTTAGATCCAGCTGTGATGTTGATCTGAGATGTCAGGTTGTGTAACTAAGGATGAGAGAGTTTCATTTTCAGATGTGCTGACATGACTGTTTTACAAATTTATTCTTTCCCATTTTATTCCTTTTTTAATATAAACATTGAGAAAAGGAAGATTTATTTTCAAAAGTACTAAAGGTATGTCCATGTATTAACTGTTTGACATTTTTTTGAGTGAAAAATGTCGTGTCTGTCAGTGCTCTGAATAAGAGAACCACATGCACACAGTAAAATATGTCACGAAAGAGAAATGAATGCACTAAAATACTGGATTTGTATGATTACAGGAAATTATTCCTAATTTTTGTCAATGGGATCCTGTTCTTGACCGTATCAGTCTTGAAATATTGGCAGTGAAATCAGTCAGGCTGGGAGTTAAAATCATTTATTAGGACTAGATCTGGAATTGCTGCAATTTCCACCTGTTGAACTAAGCAGATAGCAAGAAAATCAGACAAATCTATCAGAGATAGTAGGAACTGCAGATGCTGGAGAATCTGAGATAACAAGGTGCAGAACTGGATGAACACAGCAGGCCAAGCAGCATCAGAGAAGCAGGAAGGCTGACGTTTCGGGCCTAGACCCTTCTTCAGAAAATCAGAGATATTTTTTAACACATGCACTTTAGTTATCATGGTGTCATCAGCACCTGAATGCTCTATGTGATGAGCCACTTGAATGGGAATTTGCACTGAAATTCCAATCAAACCAAACTACTGATAATGTGAAAAGGTCTGCAAGGATCTTCTTAAAATTTTATTTGAATTTACTTAGCATATACACTTGGCGAAATCTACCCGTAGCTCCATATCCACCTGCTTCACCCTCAGCATTTTCTGCTTCCTTCTACAAGGACCAGGTGAAACATGAGCCAATGGGTCTTTCACAATTTAAGAACACCAAGCCCCAGCTTTTGAGTAATAATACAAATTTCCAACCATCATCTCATCTGCTCTTGTTGAGAAATGGCATGTAGAGTCATAACGTATACAGCATGGAAAGAGAACCTTCAGTCCAACTCATCCTTATTGAGCAGATATCCTAAACTGGTCTAATCTCATTTGCCAACTTTTGGCCATATCCCTCTAAACCCTTCCCATTCATCTACCAATCCAGAAGCATTTTAAACATTGTAATTGTACCCGCTTCCACCACTTCCTCTGGCAGCTCATTCCATACATGCACCACCCGCTGCTTGGAAAAAAGTTGCCCCTCGGGTCCCTTTTAAATATGTCCCCCCTCACTTTATACCCATATCCTCTAGTTTTGGACTCCCTCACCCTCAGAGAAAGATCTTGGCTATTCACCCTATCTATGCCCCTCATGATTTTATAAACCTCTGTAAGGTAATCCCTCAGTCTTTAATGCTCCAGGAGAAAAGCCTCCAGCCTACTTAGCCTCTCTCTATAGCTCAAACCCTGCAATCTTGGCAACATCCTTGTAAATCTTTCCTGAAATCTTTGAAGTTTCGTAACATCTTTCCTATAGTAGGGAGACCAGAATTGAACGCAGTATTCCAGAAGTTCTCAACCAATGTCCTGTACGGGTGCAACTGACATCTTATGTTCAATGCACTGACCAATGAAGACAAAGCATGCCAAACACCTCCTTCACCCGTCAGTCCGTCTGCAACACCACTTTCAAGGACCAATGCACCTGCACACAGGGTCTCCTTGCTCGGCAACACTCTCCAGGGCCCTACCCTTAACTGTATAAGTCTTGCCCTAATTTGCCTTACCAAAAAACAACACCTCACATTTATCTAAATTAAACTCCATTTGCCACACCTTGGCCCATTGGCCCGTCTGATCAAGATCCCGTTGTACTCTGAGATAACCCTCTTCACTGTTCACTGCACCACCAATTTTGGTGTCATCTACAAACTACGAAACATACCACCTATATTCATGCCCAAATCATTTATATAAATGATGAAAAGCAGTCGACCCAGCACCAAGCCTTATAGCCGTTGCTTACAGGCCTCCTGTCCAAGTCAAACCCAATTCTCAAATTCTGGATGATTTGTTGTATATCTCCAACATTTTCTGATTTTTGTTGCAAGATATTATTACATTTACACCACCAGTAAGTGGAGTCAACGCCACAACATGAAGTCCAATGCTCTTTAAATTTGTGCAAGCCAAGTATCAGATTTTAACACCCCCATTAGCACTACAGCAAGTTTTCTGTGCTGTGTTGGGAGAATGTGTTGCTATGAATGCAACGCGACAACTGTTAACTGTGGTAGCAGTGTGTGGGCATCAGTTTACACCGTAAGTGAAGTTAGGAGCCGTACTGAGCATACTAGCCAGCAAGTTATGTTGCTGGACTAACAATCCAGAGGCTTGAGTTGATAATCCAAAGACAGAACGCAAAATCCTTCATTACAATGTCAGTGAGTTGCTCCAATGCAGCAAATTATCCTGTCCACAAAAAGCAGCACCATCCAAAGGTGACCTTCCCATCAGACTGCCCTCAACAATCAGAAAAATAATGAGAACTGTTGCTGACAGCGCTTTTGAGCTGATCACTGATGTTCAGTTTGGGTTCCATCAGAACTAATTGGCTCCGAAACTCATCATAGGTCGAGACCCAAATGTGGACAAATAAATTAGGCTCTGAGAGGTGAGATGAGTGTTATTGTCCCAAGATCAAAGCAGTGTTTGTTCAAGTCTGGCATTAAAAAGCCCAAATAAAATTGTGAATCAGAGTTTAAAAAGAACTCTTCAATCATTAGAATTTTACCAAGTGCAGAGAATGATGCTGTTATTGGAAGCTAATCATCTCCATTCATAATTCTCCTAACAAGGAAACTGCTCATGCCTGGATGCAGCAAAATCTGGTTTACATCCAGAATAGGGCAGATAATTGGAAAATAATAATCATATCACAAATAAGTCAACTAATCATCATCTCCAACAAATGACTCCACCCCCTTTGCCTTGCTATTCAGTACCATTATCACATTTCTCACTATCAATATTATGGGACTGATTATTGACCAAAAGATTAACTTCAACAGTCACTTAAGGTGGAATTTTCTTATGTTCTGAACACTGTGGACTATGTTGAGGTTGGATGACTCGCCGAGCTGGTTTGTTGTTCTGCAGACGTTTCGTTACCATGCTGGGTAACATCATCAGTGCAGCCTGCGATGAAGCGTCAGTGTGTTTTCCTGCCTGGTTTTTAAACTCTGGAGTCCGTTGAGGTGGATAGCCTCACTTCCGGTTTTCCTTCGTAGTGGAGTGTACATGGGGTCGAGTTCTATGTGTTTATCATTTACCCATACACTTAATTATCCGTAAACCAATTGACTTCAGAAGGAAACACCAGAAACACGATGAACAACACAGATTTGAGGGAAGTTAATGGGGCGCACAGCCTGTATAACTGCTGGTGCTGATCTGACCTGAGGACAGAGCCTTTTCAGCGACAAGCTACTGCACAAACAGCTTCCCCAACAGGGTTCCGGACCCAACAAGCAGTTTCAGAACCAAGGACCACAGAGGCCGAACAGAGAAGCTGGATCGGGAAGCCAAACCGAGGGCATCATCACAGCAAAGGATATCCAAGAGGGGGTAGCTAACCAAGTGCTATCTGAACAAGAACTCCCAAACATGGGCCTGTTCCGCACCAAGAGAATCGACAGAAAGAACCTCAGCAACTAGCATGAAGAAGGGTCCTGACCTGAAATGTCAACTTTCCTGCTCCTCTAATGCTGCCTGGCCTGCTGTGTTCCTCCAGCATCACATGATTATCTCTGACTCCAGCATCTGCAGTTCTTACTATCTCTGGACGTACTCACCTCAGTTGTGAGTCGAAACTCTTGAGACCCCAAAGTTCCAACATAGCAGGAGGGGAAGATAGGCGGTGACAGTGGATGGGATCCCAAGGGTAGGAAGCCTGATTAGCTTCTGTGATTAAAACTGCTGTTTAGGTTCTAATTGTGTTTAATCTGTGTTTAATTTAGTGGTGTTACTACTGTCCTCTGTATAATTAATTGTGTTAATTTCACTGCTTATTGGATTTACCTTTATTTCTTGTATTATACTTACCTTTTTTTGTACTTAAATAAACACAGGGATTCTTTTGCCCTGAAACACCTGTCTACTGCCTCCTTCCTTTCACATTCGCTAAATAAGCCCAGTGTCAGAGCCAGGGATCTGGGGGTGATTTGACCCACCTAAAATCAGCAAATTACTGATCACAAACCAGAACCCTACACTGTGTGCTCAGGGACTTAAACCCTGCTCACGGACAGGTCCAGGCTATATCTCCAAGCTAACAAGATGTAGAGCTGGATGAACACAGCAGGCCAAGCAGCATCATAGGTGCAGGAAGACTGTTGTTCCGGGCCTAGAGAAGGGTCTAGGGCCAAAATGTCAGCCTTCCTGCTCCTATGATGCTGCTTGGCCTGCTGTGTTCATCCAGCTCTACACCTTGTTATTTCGGATTCTCCAGCATCTGCAGTTCCTATTATCTCTGTATCTCCAAGCTTTTCATTTGCTGTCATTGTGCTCACACATCCTGCACTGACCTGAACGCTCACAAAGTCCCTGCCTTGCATTTCCTTGCCTAGTACTTTTGTACATTAGCCTCAGTCATCGATACCAGGCCCATAGTCCTACTGTCTTGCGCCATTCAGCGCAGACACAGCAAGAAAGATTGCAATGCTTGTTCACAGGTTCCAGTCCAGTCAAAGGGGATAGTCTTTGCGAAAGAGATTCTGGCACAGAAAGTCAAGACCAGCCTCCTATACCCAGTCTAGGGTCTGCTTGGGGTGGTCAGAATCAAGACGCCCTCTTCATAAAGGCGGAGGAGAAGAATGACAGTCAACACACCACCCTCCTTGTCTCTTCCTGTCCTAGTGTGGGCTGTAGTGCTCTTGAAGTGGCAGTGAGGCAGGTAGTCCAGAAGCTGAAAGTGTGTGGCACAGCTATTACTGTTGATGGAGGTGGCGGGGGGAAGTTTCCTGAGTGAGCAGAGGGCATGCAGGGTCAGTGGTGCCACAGCTGGGGTGAGTGAGGGCGAGTGCAGGAAGATATTGGCAGGTATTAGAGAGAATGGTAGAGCATGAGCCTTGGTTCGATATGTGTCCAGTAAATGATTGCGCCTGAGTTATTGGAGAGAAGTTGGTGGTATTTACACAGAGTGGAGAAGAACATGGATCTTCTTCCTACTGTGCTGGGCAATTCTTCCAGGTGGCTGAGAGCGCTTCAATCTGGATGGTAACTTTGGACTAGGCTGGCGTGGGCTCATGTTGTGGACTCCACTCCTGGTAGTCGGGGAGGTACATGTCCTGCCTCTCCACCACCCTGCCCAGCAGGAGCTCTAGAACCACAGCTGTCAAGGTGGAGAGACTATTTTCTCTTACCTGCCATGTCCGCAGCAACTGTCAAGAAACTTGCAGGGAAGTTCCCGACTGACTGCACTTGTCTGGGTACACAACAGCCCTTTAAATATGGCACCAGTTGTCAGGGTTACTGGTCAATTCCAAGATCTCCAGTAAGTAATGAATTTCTGTAGGAAAAGCCCATTCATATGGAGGGGAAATTAGACATGATACTCAACATACGGTCTGAAACAACAGTCAGTGCAACACCTTTGATAAGATAAGGTGAGAAAAATTTGCCCACTTTTGCATTAGAATCACTCCATCAAACTTGCATTTAGTCAAAAATCTATAACATTTGTTCCTGAAATACTGTGGCTACAAGAGCAATTTGGACAGTGTGTGACTTATGCCCCAACTCGCTAAAGCCTTTCCACTAGCTACAAGGCACAAGTTAGGAGTGTGATGGAATAATATCCAATTACCTTATAGTTATCCATGTCACCTTAACTATTGAGTCTTCCCAAAGTGGAGCAACACAACTGCATGTGCTCTTTCTACACCAGATGCACTGTAGTAATTCACTAAGTCCATTAATAATGCAACTGAAGCAATGACTTAACTCAGTTGGCTGGACAGCTGGCTTGTGATACCAACTCTGCGGGTTCAATTCTTGTACTGGCTGAGGTTACCAGGAAGGATTTTCTTTCTCAACCTCTCCCCTCCCTTGAAGTGTGGTGACCCTCAGATCAAGCCATCACTAGTTGTCTCTGTCCACTTAGAGAGCAGGGCCATGGTCATTTTATTTTTTACCAACTAGAAGGACCTCAGTGTTAGTCACATTCATGTTGAAGAATACTCCTGTTCCTGTCCAAACTAATAATGAGATAGAGTGAAAGTTTCCTTCATTTGACAGTCTCATGTACTTTTTTTAATCTCAAGCTGTTTACCGCCGGTCAGGATAGATTTGAACAGGTGATCATTAAAATATTCATCTCACTGTGTTAAAATTCACTCTGTTGCACAGATACAGTTAATAATCATGATGCATAAAAAGTTATGAAGTCTGCTACTGTAAAAATCTCACAACAGCAACAACTCATATTGATGTACTACATTTAAAATAATAAAATGTCCAAAGGTGGATCCCAAAACCAACAACATATGACCTTAAGTCACGTGAGGGAATACAAAGCCGAAGACCAAAAGTTTTAACAAAGAGACAGATTTTAAAAGTGGCTTAAGGAAGTAAAATGAGTTAGGAAGGCAGCAAGGTAAAGGGAGGAAGCTACAGAGCTTTGGTTAAAGCACATGATAGTCAATTGATGATGGTGAAGCAATTAAAATGAAGGATGGTGTGGAAGCTAGAATTAAAGGAGCACAGATAACGCGCAGCATTATGGCAGAAGATTAGAGCAATAACGAGGGTTCAGTCCATGGAAGGGTTTGAAAATTAGGATTTTGATTTATACTTTTTAAATGTTGGCTTTGCTCGAGGGGGAGCAAGCACAGAGCTGACAGCAGAGCAGAAATTCATGAGTAATATTTAATTGGTGGACATATTTGTTCATCCAGAATTTACTTTATGATAAGCAGTCTGGAAGCAGTGCAACAGCACCTGGGAGAAAGGTTCAAACCACGCTAAGCACCAGAGTCCAGCCTTCAGGGAGCCTCGGCTTGGACACCATCTCCCTTTTAATTAAATGGTTGTCTCACATCCAGCTCAATGTGCTCACAAACAAGCATGCCGTGGGGTCTCTGGTCCAGGACAACTTTCCAGCACTCATCTTGAAGACAGGGCCCAAGTAATTGTGGCCATTTGATCTTAGAGGGGACAAAATAGGCTGGTGTGACCTACTGTGCCCTAAACTCTCATACAAGTCTTAGCATACTAAAGGGTCCACATGCCATTTTCAGAGCATGTTCTTCCTCATGGATAATTAAAATATCTTCACCCAAGTTTGATTGAAGGTGGAGTTAGGACCAATGACTTTTTCAGTTTCTTATTTTCCTCTTGTACAGTTGTTTCTGATTAATTGCAATAGTACTACCGTTGTTTGAGTTTTACCTCTGCGCAATAGGTCACAAATAATGTGTGCACCCATTACCATTGGACCATTACTCTTTCACTTCGTCCTGCTTTAACCTTATTATTTATCTATAGTGATGACGAAAGTTAAATGTCATTGCTATATGGTTGGAATGCTCTTAGATTTCCTGTTCAATTAGATAACTTATTTTGAACTGACATTTGAACTTTTGAATGCTTTTGAACACAGTTTCAAATCAAAATAGAATTGAAATCCATAAAAAATTGCATGTAAATGATGTGTGGCCTTGGATGGGCCCTTCTGGACCTTATCTCCCTTTCGATGGCATACTATGAGAGTGATGTGTGACTGTGAGAGAGTAAGTGGGTGTGACAGTGAGTTTATGTCGATGAGAGAGTGATAATGAGCATGAAAGAATGAAAGTGTGGTTATGTGGGAGAGACAGCGAGAGAGAAAATGTGCGTGTGTGAGATTGTGAGAGCATATGAGCACGTGAGACTAGATATGGGAGTGTATGTGGGTTTGAGTGCCCTGAAAATAGGAGGGAACTGGAAACATACAAGTACATTCAAGGACACGCAGCCAGCTGGTAGGAAAGGGAAATCCAGGCTGAAAGGCAATTCACTTCTGACCCTCACATTCACATTGTGACACGGAGACAGCTAGCCTTTCTCACCTCAGCATTCACAACACGGTAAAACTAATCCCCTCAAAGATGCTCAAAATTAACCCGAATGGTTAATAACCAGACTATTGAATAACTAATCGCAGTCATTGGTTTATATTTTAAACACAAAACTTAGTAATTTATTAATAATATGGCAGTGTTTACTGTCACTGACAACAGCAGACAACAGTGCATGCTTATTGAGACCGCATTGCTCCCAGCACTGCTGTCATCACACAGATGTGCAATGTGTAAATGCAATACTGCACATGCATGGAGAAACATGCGACTCTCTCCCCCCGCCCCAGTACAAATCAATGCCTCCTCAGTCCAATATCCCTACCACTGTCCCAATCCATCCCCCCAGTTCTGATTTGCCTCTTCTACCTCAGTCCCAATATCCCCACCCACTTCCCGATCTACCCCCCCACCTCAGTTCTAATATCTTCACACCCGTATCGATCTCTCTCCATCCTGTAACTCTGGCCAGAACCCCCTGAAATCTGTGTGAACCAAAGCAGTGCATAATGCACGTGTCATTGTCACCAAATGCAGCCTAACAACATAGTAACTTTAACAGAGCAAAAATTAAAACAACAATGTAATATAATTTGTCTTTGCTATAACCCCTGGAACCTTTGTTTTCAGGCTCACTCATACAAACAAATTCAGTTGAGGGATAAATAAACAATTACAAAACTGGCCACATTACTGAAGTGATTTTCATGATACGTTGTTCCACAGGCATAGATGACAGTTTCTTGTTTGATTTTCTGAAGATGTCAATCAAGGTCGCCTTTAAAGTTCACTCAGATAAAGGCAATGCAACTTATAACTTAGTTCTCTATTCTGTGAGCTTCCAAAAGCTGCTCATGACAGGTTTGCCACTGCGCTTTCAAATCAGCGTGGATTCTAATAATAATTTTCCTGAAGAAGGATCCCGACCCGAAACGTCAGCTTTCCTGCTCCTCTGATGCTGCCTGGCCTGCTGTGTTCATCCAGCTCTACACCTTGTTATCTCTGACTCCAGCATCGCCAGTTCTTACTATCTCTGAGTGGGTTCTAATAACATGTGTTCCACTGAGGTCAGCTCTGAGTGAATGCAAGGTTATTGCTGTTTCATTCCAACTCTTTAATTCACCTCTCAAGCCCCCCACCCTCGTATTATCAGGAAAAGGAGATTTTAAATAATCAGAGGTAAGCATTTTAATTAGGAAATAGAATTCTGGCCTAATTCAAGGGGACACAGTGCCATTACAAACAGGAGTTTCTGGTCTTCAGCCTTGTACACTTTACATATGCATGCAGGAATAGGATGGACAGGTGGATCCTCATACTGCATCTCACACATTGGGTTGATCCCAGGGGTGCACCTGTGAGAGGTGACCCCAAAATTCCACTCAGCTCACAGCAGCTAGATCATGTGGATCCAACACCTGCCACCCACAGATCTGGATTCTATTTGGGCCTGCAGATGCCCTCATTGAATGAAAAATAAACAAGGTAATTGATCCCACAGGGACTGGTTATTTTAAAATTTCTGTCCCTTTATTCCCTGTTGGGAATTAATCTTTTTCTTCTCTTTTCTATCTTCAGCCCAGTAAGTGCCCTACAGCAATAGGATGTGACTCTGACTTCAGGCCCCTCAGCAGGCAAATACAACAAATACATACATTACCTCATAGCTGGGAGTGTGACTGACCAAAACAGCAGACAGAACTCTGACCCAGTCACACTTCATACACCTCAAGAATATTCCCTGAGGTTTAGATTGCAGCACAACTAAGCTTTTATTGAAATCAAGACTTGTACTTACATGGCACCAGTCACAAACTCGGGATGTGTCAAAGCACTTTACCGATGATGTGTATTTGATATGTAGCCATGACTGTAATGTAGGAAACGCAGCAGTAATCAGTTTACTATATCATCCAACAAACAGAGCCTTAAACAGCACAGTACTCCGTCAGTACAGGACTGCAGCGTCAATCTAGCTTCTGTGTACTGTTCCCTGGAGTGGGACTTGTACCCACAATTGTTTGCTCATAAGCATGCAGAAAAACGAACCATGCGTTTAGACACTAAAAATAAATCATTACCTAGTGAAACCAACAATATCACCATACAGACATAAACTAAGCAATAGGTGAATTTTCATCTTTAACCCTCTGGGGTCAGTATTTCATGGTACATCAATTAAATTTCAAGCATTCTTTCTGTGCAGCTTTCTGTCCAAGCAAAGATTTATGAAAGTATGATTCTATCCTGACAGTTGTAAGCGAGGATTTTCAGTTCAGGGTCAGCTGGAGTAGCTACCAGAATCGGACATTGCATTGCATCAGTATGACTCAATTCTCTGGTGGAAAAGCGATGGGTCCAATTGTATTTTTGGGGCCTGACTGGCAGCATAGAAAGCGATCACAGTCACTAAGGGTCCTTTGAAGATATGGACAGCAGACGTGACTCAGCATACCGATAACAATGGAGAAGAATGAGACTGGCCCTGCCAGGGTCAGGCAGCCCCACATTTTCTATATCTTGCCAGATCTCTCTGAGATTGTGGTCAAGATACAGCAGATGTTCTTCAGTCTCTGGTCGAGAAACATGCCCTGGGGAGTTGAAGGTCATATCTGGAGGTGGCAGAGGTGTTGATTGGTTATGGCAGGACCAAAAAGCGATATGGGTACAGTCCAGTGCCCATTTCAATGGTCTCATAAGATCTGGGAAAGCCAATGTCATCTGGCATCTGGGTGACAGGCAGCAATCACACAAACTCAGCAAACTGTGTGCTCATGGTGTTCCCTAATGTCAGCACAACAACTCCCTAGTTAAATCACTGAGATGTCAGCCATTTCAATACATGAGTGAATATAAGAATGGAGCACTACCAAGGAGCCAAACATCTCATGTCAATGTCATGTATTTGAGAGTTGAGGGAGAACAGTATACCTACACATCAACCTTCTCAAGCATCCCACACGAGAGGCGAATGCTCAATACCCAGAAGTTATTACACACAAGAGGCAGAGTGCCAAATCTACACCGAATCATGGCTTTGGAGGAGGCATGGGTACCATCATGGCAGAAGTCTAGAGGAGTGGCATCATTTAGTAGCTCTATCCTCAGGTGAAGGGGTTGGAGGAGACTCTTACTCAAAACAAGCCGAGGCTCGTTGACTGTTTTTGTCTATCCACTTGACTGCATTTCTGGTTTGTCTGAAGTCTCAAATATACCTTTTAAGCCTTGAATCATCTACAACGCCTGCAGCCACATAAAGGGCCTCCTCAATAGGGTGAGAATTCCCAGAGCAAACACTGCTGCATGCTACTTCCAAACCATTGACCAGCACAGACACACTTACAATAGTGAGATTACAGACTGGAATAGATTGTGGAACACCCGGTTAGCATCACATCACCACTAGGCAGGAGGAGAGAAAAGCCTCATGTGACTATGGATCAATCATTTGTTTTAGGCTGGGTGTGCAGTATGTCAAATGTTTAATTATACAACCTGATTTTACATCAATTGAAATTAGTGGGCCAAGTGAAGTATAAAATTATCATCTTGTTACTCATTATCAGTGGCAGTAACAGTTAAAGTTGACCCTCTGCCATCCTTTTCCTGGAGATGGAATCTGACACAAGATGTGCGGTGTCATAATTTCTTCTCACTCTTGGTTGTAACGGCTACTTGTGAAATAAGTGTGGACAACTTTGGCACACTTCCCAGCAGAATTCGATAATAGAAAGCAGCTTTTATTATATTTCTTGTCTCACTCAAAAAGGATACATTCCCTGTCAATTGTAAAGTGTCACATTGACATCAGAACTACTTTCAGGATAAGGTAAATGCATGGTAGGTTAAATATAATGTAAAAGGGGCGATGCAGTGAATCTAACCTCTGCTATACTTGAACTAAAGTGGTTGATTCAAGATATTTGATGCGAGCACTGTTCATTCAGTTACACTGTTATTCTAATCATAATGAGCAGAAAATAGGCAACTTACCTACAGACTGAACAATTTAGTTAATTAGAGTAATTTCAGGAATATAATGAGGGTATAATAATCACAGTAATTTTTTATCGAGTGCATAATTTAGTACTGCGTGTCCACATTTGCAATATTATAAATGCTAATCTGTTCATTGATCATCTTGTTATGAATTTACATTTAGTCAGTGCAAAATCAGAGATTCCAGCAGTTATACGCTGATTTACTACCATTGGTTGTTTGATAAATGGAGACAGCTTTATTACTACCAGCTAAAGGAAACTAAAATTTTGTGAAAGAAAACAAGGTTAAAAAAATTTATGCTTGCATCTGTGGCAACAAAGGACATCTCCATTAATTGGACACGCTTTTTCATCCTTCCACTCAAAATATTTCCCCGACAATGATGCTGAAAGTGAAGCTGATAATGGTATGGCATGCTAAAAACAGGGCAGCTGAGGCAAGGCAACAGAGCAAGTACTAAGGCATTCCCTTAATAAACCACATTTAAGGAGTGGCAAATAAACAATAGAGGGACTGACACCAAGGGTGGAATTAAAATCAATGTCAAATCAAGTACAGTAGGGGAAATAAAAAGGCAGAGAGAAAAGAATAGAAGGTCAGTATTTTGAGCCCCAAATGGGAATGGCAGGAGAAATTTGCACTGCCAGCTACAATGCCAGTTTTCCAGCATCTCCTATCCCTGGATTGTTGTTCCAGAGGTTAGTTGGGTTCAACGGCCAGCCCTAGAAGCAGCAAATAAAGTGGAGTTACTGGCCCATTAAAAATCATTGTCAGAGGTTCAATTGAATTTTTCACTTGGGCTGCTGACTCCCCCCAACCCGGATGTGGGACCAATGGGAGCTACCCACCAGCAGCCGTAAAGAATGGAAGGGTATTCTGCCAGCCCTCAGTGCAGAGTGTGACACCTTCCCCACTTTCCTGGCCACAGCTACGTCTGACTATGGGCCAGTTTGTGAAAAGGGGCTAGCGCCCACCGCGCACCCCACCCAACCCACAACCCCCGCATCCCACGCCCCCCCTCCCCGCCCGCCCAACAGCTGCTGAAACCATTTGAGATTTAATACTTTTGAAGTTACAGAAAATGTTCGATGCTTCCTCCCTCTCTCTGAACTGACGGCTGCAGATCCCTCTTATTGGCCCTCCAGCTGAGATAGCCCACCCATCACTCTTGGTTGGATTGTATGTCTGCCCTCTAGTCAGCTCAAGGAAATTTGATGATGGGTGACTATTCCCCATAAAGTACAGTTCTTCATTTAACCATGGTGAAGGATTGATTTTCAACCCCAAATTCTGCCCAAGCAGGTAGAAAGTTGTGTATCAATATTGACAAGGACAATTTTGGCAGGAGGTACGTGGAAGCTTGGTCAGTGTGCTGTGGAATTTTAACTCCATAGTGTGGGTATTCCTTTACAGCAAGATTCACAACTAGAAATCAGCCTGAATGACAGACTTAGTTTTCAGTCAGGCAGAAATCAGGGCCCAGTTTCTACCAGGGTTTGGAGGGGAGAAATTTTGAGAAAGAGGTCCCATCCTGAATTTTGTTTTTGAGGTGGGGCAAGGTGGGGGAAGGGGAGGGCACAAGGGCAATCTTCATTTGGGGATTCTACATTTGGGAATTGTCTGATATTGTCAAAGGCTACTGGAGGTATCTAATCTAAGAAACAAGCTTAGCTTTGAGGAAATACTCATGCTCCTCCTGAACCACAAGCAATGCGTAAAGAGGTTTACCTTCCTCCTAAAGTTGTTACTGCCTTTCTGGATCTGACAGTTTTGCAGAAGCATGCAAAACTCATCTAACCAGAGTTAAACCTGTAAAACAAGGGGTGTCTGAGAATACTAGCCTCATGAAACATTTAAATTGATGACCTGCCTCCTGTTTGCCCATATCTTGTCCTGCTTCCATTAATCCTACATGTGAGTAGGTTGGATTCAGTGTAGGATTGGTTTGAAGATTTAAGAATATTGATATCTTACTCAGGCCTAATCCATCAATTTTTTCTGTTAATATTGACAAAGATTAAGATAAATATAAATTTCACATTCCAAAAATCTTCCCAAAATCAAACTGGAAAAAGTGCTAGAAAGATTGTTTCGCATGCTTTACCCTTATGAAGCTAATAAAGGAACATTGGTGCTTGTATCATATGACGCAACGTTCTGCAATTCTTTTTAGTGGGCAAGAACTGCAAGATCATAAAAAGGAAGGGTGAGGTACACTTTTTGTGAAGCCATTGCAGAGGTCACAACTAACATTGCAATTTTTGCATGTTCATAAATACCCAGAAGTTGAGGAACTATTTGCCCAGAGATTACAGAAAGCTTCAGTAGTATCACAATTGTTTTGGCCTTTTTGACCCCAATTATCAGTCTTAACACCTGTATATTTGATGGCAGCTACCAATTGAAAACCTACATTTAATGCGTAAAAGGAACATTTTAGGTAATCTCTAAAACAAAATGGGTTAAATGATCCTGTCCTTAAATCCACCCTTAAATATGGCCACCTCAACTTTCCTCCTTTCCATGACCCTGACCTGTCCACCAGAAATACATAAAAAAAGCAGGTGATGAGCCAAACCAAGTAGCGTCCAAGATCACCCTATGTTTTAACTCACCTTTCTAGAGAATTAGATCCATTTTAAAGTTGGTAGGGCTGAGTCAATACGCTCTCCCCCTACAACTAAGAGAGATCAGGAAGGTTGAAGGCCACAGAGGAAAGCAATACTGCAACACTGATTAGGTTAACGGTCACTTCCCCTATTCAAAGCTGTGGTGTCTAAGCATTTAAAAGGTACCAATTAACCAATAATTTTGCTGCAGAAATGCAATGAACAGTGTCCACTTTTAGCTCGACCTGCCTTTGCATCTTATTTTGAAACACAACTTTCTGAAAGTGCAAGCTGATAACATCACGGCTAGTAACAGTGGGATTGGGGCCTGAGTGAATAAAGCAAACATCAGTTTGTCTCTTTAACCCAATCAGATTGAAAGTCATAAAATCAACTGTAAAAGGACTGAAGATTAAATATAAACTTGGGTGAATGATTTCAATGCCAAATATGATATGGAGAGAAGAATTAGGGGACAAAAAGGAAGATTAGTTGAAGTAAAAGAGGAAAGAAAGAAAAAGGAAAAGGAAACGTAAGGTTACATTTTTGGTTTTATGTTTCTAAATAGTTACTTAAAATTCAAACTTGAAAGAATGAAGTAATTTTAAGTTCCAGAAAGGTTTTGTCTTTGCTAAAAATTAAAATTACAAAAAACTGCCAAATTAATTGGGTACTTGTACAGAAGTGCACAAGTTTCTGTGCTGAGTTTAGTTTCTATCTAGCACACAATTACACACCTATAAGCTACTAAACGCATTGTAATGATGGGGTCAACAGCAAGATACAGTTATCACGTTACTAATGCTGTAGCAATAGCAACTCCTAGATTTCATGGGCAGAATTTTACAAACAATCAGGTAAGTGTCAATTCCAGGGACGTTCATTTTGATTTTCTCCCTGTGAGACCTAGTGAAGTTTCTCACACAATTTTACACTGCTGACCTATCTATGCACTACACCCCGACAGTGCTCCCCTCACACTATTGTGCTCTAATTAATGGGACCTTGCCAAATCTTCCCTCACTCATTTCTAACTACTCCAAACCACCAGACTACTGATGCTGCATGCCCTCTACACTGCCTTGTTACTCATTCAGTACACTTCACCACATTTCCTCTACTTGCTACTAGAACCAACAACAGTGCTAGCCACTTTCATCTCACTCCATTCATTCCTTGGTGTTATCGCAAGAGAAAATGACCTGTCATTGGGCAGAGAGAGCAAAAAAGAATGGTGGAGTGCCTAATACCCATTTCCTCAACCTCTAAGCAGAGAGACTCATTGCCCTAACAGGAGAGAAAAGTGATAGTTCAAGTGGTGATACCTCAGCCTTCATGGCCTAGCAACTAAGTAAAAATTATTCTCAAATGCTGGATTGCTCACCCATTATAACCAGTGTGAATGCAATCTTAACAAGTCCAAACTTCTACCCCTTTTATGCAAATCATTCTCTCTCTTGTTTCCTGCAGGCACTAGTGGCATCATGACAGTCTCATCTATGAAGAGACCAGTCACTCAAAACATCATTTTCTCTGCCACTCATCAGTAATAAAGCCATGGATCCCTCACAGGAAACACTGGCAAAGTTGTACCCTCCACGAATGCAGATATTAACAACCTGGTGGATATGTTAGTTAGAAAACAGTTAGGAGCCCATCATTACCAGTCTCTGCAGCTGGGTGAGAAAGAAACGCCCAGGTTGCTGGCACTCAGAGGACTGCCAGAGACCAGGCATATGGCAAATCCAGCAAGAGAGGACTCCTATTGTGCTGGCCATTTATGACTTAATCCAAATATCCAAACAAACACCGGAGCAGCAGGCAGGTTTAGTCAGGGCACTGGGCAAACCGACTTGGCAAACACTACCTGTAGAATCTGTAAAATGCTGCATCAGGCATATAAATATAAGTTGTATATGTAGCCCTGTCTGAACGGTATCTTTTCCAACAGTCCATTCTAGTCTGAAACTTTGTCATGACTGAATGTTGGAGCATTGAATATTATGAAGGCTTCCATCCATTTGTAACCTTAACTTCTATGAAACATAAAACTGAAAAGTAATAAGGTTGGCACATGTCTGATATCGACCTCTGTGGATGGGACTGTAGGCAGTCACTGACCGTGGAGAGTAACCTAAGATTCTGGGGACTGTTGTCCATGATGGAAGCCTTAGTGGAGGAAACAGTGAGCAGGTCTCATCAGATCTAGGTCTGTTGGGAATTGTCACTGTCCAATTTCTCTCCATTGCATTGGAGAATAGGAAACTGCATTCATTGAGCCAAGATTAAGTCACAATGAAATGCAAATGCTTTCAAATTGGCCTCTCACTGCTCACTTGTGAGTTCTCACTGTTCAAACCCTGCGTGCAAAATTAAACTTTTTTTTCTCAATGTTGAGAATCTTATTTCTATAATTTTATCCTATTTTTCCAACTGACTTACCACTGCCCACATAATTCAAGGTCTGGAAAAATTTAGGTTTAAACAGGCACTTGTCCTCATAAAATGATATTGTAGAAATAACAACAGTAGCCTAAAGTTGTTTTGATACTGAATTATGGCCCAATATTCTTAAAATTGCTGAGAACCTACAGGGATTTCTGCACATTGAAGTATTATATTTCTCTCAAGAGATTCCCATTTCCTGTGATCTGAGGAGGGGGAAGAGAGGAAAATGGAGGAGGAATGGTTAACAGATCAAGCATAACAGAAGGCGTCATAGCAAAACTAGACTCATATCCATGCACCAAGACCAACAATATCATATCATCTATAGGCAGTGTCAAGGGAAGAAAAAAAAGACTTTCAGTACCTTTCATAATGTCAAGATGTCACATAGTATTTTGTAGTCAGTTAAGTGTTTTTGAACTATTCCTACTATTAAAATGTAGGAAAAGAACAGAAGGCTGTGTTTCTCACTGGCACCATGACACAGATATGCCAGCTATTTAAAGTTGACTCACAGTCTCTTTTCACCAGGAGCACTGCCTTGTCTGTGCAGGTGACAAGAGCACTTACCATTTCTGTTTCAAATGCTGGTGGTGACATTATTCACATCAGTCAGCATTTCAGTGCTGTGTTAGACAAGTCACATCTGCTTCATTCAAACATGTGTCTGAGTTCATTCACTTCCACATAGATTTAGCAAAATAAAGGGAAAGAGCTAATCATTAACCTCTCCTGAGTATTCAACTTCCCATAGTTGTAGACCATAAGACCATGAGACATAAGAGCAGAGGTAGGCCATTCAGCCCATTGAGTGTGTAATCAAGAGGTATTGTCTGATCTGCCAGTCCTCAATTTCACTTTCCTGCCTTTTCCCCATAACCTTTGATAACCTTATTGATTAAAAATCTATCTTAGCCTTGAATATACTTAATGATCCAGCCTCAATAGTCTTCTGCTGTAAAGGATTCCATTGTTTTATTATCATCTGAGAGAAGAAATTCCTCCTCATCTCTCTTAAATATGTGACCCCTTATTCTGAGATTATGTCCCTTGGTCCTAGACTGTCCCACAACGGGAAAAAATCTTTTTGCATCTACCTTTTCAAGTCTCCTAAGAACCTTGTATGTTTCGATAAAGTCACTCTTCATTCTTCTATATTTTCGCAAGTATACGCCCAATGAACTCAACCTCACCTTGTAAGATAGTCCCTGTACAAATGGTATCAGCCTGGAACCTTTTCTGGACCGTCTCCAATGCCAGTATATTTTTGCCTAGATAATGGGCCCAAATACTTCACAGTATTCTAGCTGTAGTCTAACTAGTTCCTTGTGTAGTTTTAGCGAAACCTCTCATTTTATATTCCATTCCCTTTGAAATAAAGGCTGAATTCCAATTGACTTTCCAATTATCCATTGAGTTTGGATCATAGCTTTTTTGTGATTTATGCATAAGGACTTACAACTCCCTGTGTGCTGCAGCTTTTTTTTAGTCTTTCTCCATTTAAATTATATTCAACTCCTTTATTACTGATGTCAAAAACATAAGCTGATTTTCTCACAGTATATTCCATTTGCCAAGATTTTGCCCATTGTCTTTACCTGTCTATATCCCTCTGAAGTCTCTTTGTGTCATCCTAACTACTTGCTTTCCTTCCCATTTTTTGTGTTATCCACAAATGTGGCTATTGTTATTTTCACTTCCCTCATTCAAGTCATTAATACATATATTGCAAATAATTGTGGCCCCAGCACTAATTCCTTTGGCACTCAACTAATCACTAGTTGCCATCCTGAAAATTGCCCCCTAATTCACAAACTACTATCTTCTATTAATTAACCAATCTCCTATCCATGGTAATAACCTACCTCCAACACCATGGGCTCTTAGTCTATTAATTAACCTAATATCTAGTACCTTATCAAACACCTTCTGGAAGTCCAAATATATTTAATTTGCTGCTTCCCTTTTCTCTATCTTGCTTTGTACTTTTTCAAAGAATTCTAGTAAATTTGCCAGGAATTATGTCCCCTTCATGAAACCATGCTCACTCTGCTTGATCATACTCTATTTCTAAAAGGCCTGATATCATATGTTCTTTGGGTCTCTAACATTTCTCCAATACAGTTACCCATTTTCATCTCATTCCCTTTTTAAATAAAGATGTTATGTAGTTTTCCAATCATCTCAAATATTTCCAGGATCTAAACAGTCCTAGAAGATATATTACCTGTGCAGACACCATCTATGTAGATACTTCCTCTATTACCCTGGATGCATCTCTTAAGGATAGGGAACTTATTGGTCTTTCGCCTCATTAGTTTTCTTGGCACTTTTTCCTTAGTGATAATTATTATATTTACTTATTTTTCTCCTTTTGCCCCTGATTTAGTAATGTTGGAATGCTATGAGTGTCTTCTATAATAAAGTATTTATTCAACTCCTCTGTTATTTCTTAGTTCCCCATTATTATTTCCCTACTTTTATTCTCTAAGGGGTCTATATTTATGTTGCCAACTCTCTTCCTTTGTAATATATTTAAAGAAGGTCTTGCAAGTTTCCCCTCAAAGTTTATTTTCTCCTTGTTTAATTTTTTTGGTTGTCTTTTGCTGTGTTTTAAATCTTTCTCAATGCTTTGGCTTTCTACTTATCTTTGCCACATTGTAATAGTTTTTAATTTAATTTTGATTCTATCCTAAACTTTCTTGGTTGTCTATTGTTGGATCAACCCATTCCTAGAAATCTTATTCTTCACTGGCATATATCTTTGATGTGAGCCATGAATAATCTTTTTAAATATCTGCCATTGTTCCACAACTGTCTTTCTGCTAAACACCTTTACCAAACCATTCAAAACAGCTCTGCTGTCATTCCTTTGTAATTACCCTTACTTAAACTTAGCTTGTTTGATACAGATCCATGTTCCTCACACCCAAATGAAATGCTAAATCCTACCATGTTATGGTCCCTGTTCCCTTGGGGTTTTTTTGCTTGCTCTGATATCATTTATCAAACTTACCTAAAGACCAGATCCCAAATAGCTTGCTCCTTGTTCGACCCACAATCTATTGTTCAAGAAACTTGTATTGAATATACTCTATGAACTCTTCCTCATGGCTATCTCTATCAATTTGTCCACTCCAATCTACATGAAGATTAAAATCACCCATGATTAATGTACTGTCTTTGTTACATGCCTCCCTTATTGCCATTATCTCCTGATTTATTCTTAGCACCACTGTATAACTACTGCTAGGGGGCCTGTGGACTACATCTACCAATGTTTTCTTCCCCTTTTAATTTCTTACATTGATTCTGCATCATTCAATCTAAGATAATTTCTTATCCATCATACTTATCCATTTTATAGCAATAATACAACTCCATCACCCTTTCCCCTTGTCTTTCCTTTCAAAAATTAGCCCTGAATATTTAGTTCCCAGCTTTGATCTCCTTGTATCCATATCTCCATAATGAGTATAAGATCACATTCATTAACCCATATCAGTGCCATTAGTATATTTATTTAGTTGCAAACATTATGAGCATTCAAGTAACTTTTACTTTTTGATGATATTTTCCTCATTTGACTCTATTGATTGGTGTTTTTCTCTGTATTTGTATGCTCTGCCCCATCCTGTCCAACTCTGGATATCGCTATCCAGATAGCTGCCTTGCAATGCTGCTATATCCTCTTGCTTTGCAAGCCTACACTTTCCCTCTCCCAAATATTCCCATCTAGCTTACCATTGATATCACCCAAGTTATGCCTGCTTTAGACAGTACAACTAGTGATACATTAAAAACATTTCATCCAAGCACTTTTGATGAGGCAGATAAAGGGACACAGAATTCAGTTTGTGGTTCAACTCAATTTTATTAGCAAAATCTTCCCTATTAAAAATACAATGTGAACATTTCCTAAATTCTCGCAATATTAACTCGCTATCCAGCACTGTCTGAGAAAAGTTATTACCCATAACAATCCATGTGTTTGAGTTGTGCCATTGGAATCTCCTTCCTCTATGACATATGTTGACTCTCTTCCATGAAGGTGAATCTCGCAGATCAGGGCAGATCTTCTCCTGTGTCTTGATTTGCCACATGGTCTTCCACCAAGTCTTTATTGAGGAGATGTCTTCCAGGTGTGTGTTTTTATCCCTTTTGCCCTAGAACTTCTAGAAAATTCCGTGGCCTTTGTCCAATGCGGTCATGAGCGGGATTCGAAACATCCAATTGGGTTGTCCCGACACCTTTCACTGGTGCCATGTCAAAGAGGTATAAAGTGCACATCCTTAGGCACTGGTTGGAAGTCAAGCTGCCAGCAAGTCTGACTGATACTTCTCCCATACACAACATTCAGCCTGGTTGTAATTGGTTCCTCCTGAACCTTTGTGACCCCTTTGATGTTGGTTTCCACTATTCTCTGCAGCCGATAGCTGCTGGCTGCTGTTCAATATATTTAGGCCAATTTTCTGTCATGCCCAATTTCCCTGGCTATGGGTCAACTTAGAATGTCCAGTTTTAGGCCATGGTCATGTGACCACACCCATGAAACTACAAGGGCCTGATGCAAAATGCTAATCGAACTCATGTACAGGGAAGAGTTTCAATTTGACTGTTTAGACACTGACTGGCCCAGCTATCTTATTATGTATGTCATTATATTCTAAGAGAAGAACTGTTATCTGTCATTTATTCTCAGGCATCATTTAGACAGATGCAAACAAGTCCAGCTATTTCCGTCCCCTCTACCTTCCTTACACCTGCCACAATTTAATTCATTCTCATGTGCATACAATTTTCAAGCCTATTATCACTACACTTCCCATGCTCACCTAGGTCACGACGTCACTGTAAATCGTTTTAGACAGCATCGGAGATCAGGATAGGCAAAAGCTTCTTTGGAATCCAAAAGTTAGGTTCTGGTTGCATAATTTAGAATCCAACATATTTCACAACTTTTTTTCTCATTTTGAAACTAACTTGTCAAGCCACAGAAAGAATGTCTCCCATTTATGTGGGGAGAGAGACTAGCCATACAGCTCCTACAGCACATGAAGTATTTTAGAAGTGTAGCTCCTATTATATGTGGCTATCTTTTGCAGACATGGATATAATGCTGTGATATTAATCACACCACATTAACTGATTCTTCTGCTGAATCTGCAGGCTTCTGTTTTGGCCTCTTATGCCATATCATCTTGAATTATAGAACAATAGAATCCTTATGGTGCAGAAACAGGCCATTTAGCCCATTGAGTCTACATTGACACGCCAAACAGCATCCCACCCAGACTCACTCCCCTCACCCTATTCCCACAACCCTGCATTTCCCATGGCTAATCCAACTAACCTGCATATCTTTGGACATCTATGATTGAACTCTTTCATTTTTCTTTTCATTCTGTCTTTCTGCTGGTTCATATCCGCTTAAGAAATCTATTTAAAAGACTTTTCTCCTGGGTACAAAGAGACTAAAATTCAGAGTAGTCCATTCGGCCCATCAAGCCTGTTTCATCATTCACCTGGATCATGGCTGATTGATCCCAATGTCATTTTCCTGCACTAACCCCATGACTCCTCATATTTTTTATATCAATAAATCTATTGATCCATCAATTTCAGCTATGTTTATGTTCCCTGACATTTCTAATTTTCCACCTTTATTGTAAAAGTTCTGGGACATCATTCAACAGAGGAACATGGTTTTAACAACCTTTTCATTCATGTTATGACACACCTCTGGAGCAAGTGGGACTTGAACCCAGGTCTCCTTGATGAAAGGACACTCCCACTATACCTTAAGTGCCCTCATAAATACTTTAAATGCTATACTAGCAAATCTGCTTACTTGATCCCATACTTAAACATTTACCATCATTTGGTACAATAAATTGCAACCTTTCCCCTTTAATAAAATGTAGAATGATTAAACAAACATTTTTTCAGCTCAGTTTCTAGGTTTCTGACCAGCAATTGCCAGCTGTCTTTAAACTTTGTCAGAGTGATTGTTGCGAATGTTGACTCATACTATGAGATATACCCAAACATTCTGCAGTTCTCCATTCAGAGCATGCTGCTTCCGTTTTGCCAGGATGTGGCCTGTTGAAATTATTCGTTACCTATTAAAATTGGGTTAGTCTGTTGGCTGCGAGCAATTTTCTTTGATTGTTCGAAATAACCTTAACCACATCGTGCCTCTCCACAATTTTCCTGCTGTGTTTTAGACAGCATCAGAGATCAGGACAGACAAAAGCTTCTTTGGAATGCAAAAATTAGGCTCTGGTTACATAATTTGGAATCCAACATATCCAACCCAGTTCACAAGACTCAAATGGTGTTGTCATGCCTGAAGACATTGCCAATCTAGACCCCAGATGAAAATTTAGGCCTCGTTTCCCAGGTTTCTTTCCTATGATTGGCTTGCACATCCTCCAACACCATCCCTATGGGAAAAATGTCTCCTTGGGTCACCATGCCTCCTTTCCCACTCTCACCTTGCTGACTCCACATCATTCCCATTGGGCTCTGTTGGTATTTGGATTTGGAATGTTGAAATGAAGCAGGTCTCACAATGAAAAGCCAGAAAAAGACTGCCAGTTGCTCCATTGTACTTCACTCACATTCAAAGTAAAATTCTGAGCTTTTGACTTCACAAGGCTAGACAAATGTAGACAGTTGGTAGGTTATAAGGATCGAGAAACATCTGATTGATCCCTTCTCCATTTGAAGAAAGGTCACTGGACTTGAAATGTTAACTCTGCTTTCTGTCTACAGATTCTGCCAGACCTGCTGACTTTCTCCAGCAATTTCTACATTACTGATTGTGTTTGCTTTCTTTCCAGAATAAGGAGAATCTGACGAAAAGTCCGTCAACTCTGTTTCTCCCCACTAATGCTGCCTGACTGGCAACACTTTTTCTTTATGCTTCAGATGCCCAGATCTGCAGTACTTTGCATTTATAAGGAACATTCAATATCTCTGGCTAAGAATTTCCAATAACTTTAATGATCTGGTAGCAGTGATGATGGCTAATCAAAGATCACTCATTGAATGGCAGAGGTCCAGAATAGCAAATGCTTCTGGTTCTGTGTATAAATGTTCAATTAGGATGAAGAATTACTCTACTGCACAGAATAGATATTCAAACTTAAAAAAACCCAATCATTAAAGCTTTGGTAGCTGTCAAGTATGTTATTGGAACAGAACTGTATTGAGATAACATTTACTTCCTTAAACTCAATTGAAGAAGCTTCTCTGAATTGCATAGAATATCCTATTACCCAGTCACACATTCCCATCTCCAATTATGTCATGAAACAATGGATGACTGCCCTGCAGTCTACCATAAACACAAAACTACATTGGAAAGAGAGGCCTTAGTTTTCCAGGAGGTAAGATCCCACTGTCACAGTATGATGATTGGGATTAAAGTTCCAAGATGTGCCTATAGCATGCTTGAATTCATTTGGAGAATGATTATAGGCAAGCAGGATGAAGGATTCCATACATTAAAAATGTTGACATATCATGGCATAAACAGGTTACTTTGCCTGGTAAGAAGGTGCCCCTTTGCAATGACATTTTTGCAGAAGTAGAAGAACAGCAAGTTGCCATTCACGGTTAGAACCACAAAGGCGACAAAAATACTATAGTCATTGCAGCAAAGAGAGTCTTGGCAATGACAAATCGACATTGTTAGTTGATATACAGACAGTAGAGCTTCTGTGTTATACCTACATAGCCATTTTTCACTATTGTCTGTCCACTCAGTTTAATTGCCTTTTGTAGCAAATACATTAAATTAAGACACTCAACATAAATACCATGGCCACATTGCAACTCAAAAATGAGTTTATTTTTAATATACCTGGAGGACTGCAATGCATGTTTATGCAGAAAAGGAAATATCAATTATGCAAAAGCCAATTAAGGTGCTGAAATTTTCCTTACTGATGCCTGGATAGGCCATGTGACAACATCATTTGTGACTTTCAGTACAAGGACATTGCAGATGGCTTACTGTCATCAATAAAATTCATACCAGTTTCAATCGCAGCCTTCCTGCTGACCATTAGCCTCCTCATGTGCTGGTCTTCTGCTATGTGCAAGAGACCACGACAAACAATGTTGCTCATAATCCCACTAAATGAAGTTTAACTATTATCAGACTTGCATCTCTTTTACAATGCTTGTTGCTTGAACACACTTTAGAAATTAAATCCTTAATGGTCACCATGGTCACATTTAAAGATCTCACAGTCACTCAGCTGTCTGACATAACATACGTGCTAGATTACTAGTTAAAATTTTAAACACTTTAGTTTGATTGCGCAGTTACAGAATGAACGACATATTCATAAATAAAAGGGCTTTTTTTCCCTTGTATTATCTGTGTTAGAACATAGAACATAGAAGAGTACAGCACAGTACAGGCGATTCGGCCCACAATGTTGTGCCGAACTTTTACCCTAAACCTAACCTCCACCCCTACTTTATACTGTCATCCATATGCCTATCTAATAGCTGCTTAAATGCCCCTAATGAGGCCGATTCCACTACCCGCTCCGGCACTGCATTCCACGCCCCGACCACTCTCTGAGTAAAGAACCTACCTCTGACGTCTCCCCTATATCTACCTCCACTCACTTTAAAACTATACCCACTCGTAACAGCTATCTCCACCCTCGGAAAAAGTCTCAGGCTGACCGCTCTGTCCATACCTCTGATCGTTTTGTACACCTCTATCAAGTCACCTCCCATCCTTTGTCGTTCTAAAGAGAAAAGCCCTAGCTCTCTCAAGCTTTCCTCATAAGACCTTCCCTCCATTCCTGGCAACATCCTGGTAAATCTCCTCTGCACCTTTTCCAATGCTTCCACATCTTTCCTGTAATGAGGCGACCAGAACTGGACACAATACTCCAGATGTGGCCGAACAAGGCTTTTGTATCGCTGGAGCATAACTTCACGGCTCTTGAACTCCATCCCTCTATTAATGAAAGCTAACATACCATATGCCTTCTTAACAAATCAATCCACCTGGGTGGCAGCTTTCAAGAAACTGTGAACATGAACCCCAAGATCCCTCTGCTCCTCCACACTGCCAAGAATCTTTCCGTTAAAGCTGCATTCTGCTTTCAAATTTTTCCTTCCAAAATGAATCACCTCACACTTTTCAGGGTTAAACTCCATCTGCCACTTCTCAGCCCAGCTCTGCATCCTATCAATGTCCCTTTGTAACCTAGAACAGCCCTCTGCACTATCCACAGCTCGACCCACCTTCGTATTGTCCGTGAACTTACTAATCCACTCTTCCACTCCTACATTCAAATCATTTACAAACAGAACTGTATTGAGATATAATTTACTTCCTTAAACACAACCAAAGAAGCTTCTCTGAATTGCATAGAATATTCTATTACCCAGTCACACATTCCCATCTCCAATTTTCTCATGGAACAATAGATGACTGCCCTGCAGTCTACCATAAACACAAAACTACATTGGAAAGAGACGTCCCCACTGTCACAATATGACGATTGGGATTAAAGTTCCAAGATGTGCCTATAGCATGCTTGAACTCGTTTGGAGAATGATTGTAGGTAAGCAGGATGAAGGATTCCATACATTAAAGATGCTGACATTTTTAGGCATAAACAGGTTTTTTAAGGAATAGAAAATTTATTAGACTATGAATGGTACAGATGGAGTAGATAGAGAGAAATTATTTCGATTAACAGAAAGACCAAAAATCAAAGGACGTTGAATTAAAGTGAGTGACAAAAAGAACCAAAAGGTGACATGGAAAACTTTTTTAAACACAAGTTTTCCTATCCTCAGAGGTTGGTGGAGACAGATGTAATCAAGGCTTTGAAAATGAACTGGAAGAGCGCCTGAAGGGTAAAATAAATTGCAGGAGTATTGAGAAAGGAAAGGCAAGTAATTCCAGCTGCTTCACAATAAGAGCTACCCATTTTACGTGTGGTTAATAATTCCAAACACATTTACTTAACACTGCTACAATGAGAGTGACACTGTTACTTGAACCATCATGGAACACTTTCAAAGCAATGGTTCCTCTGAGTGGACCACTTAGGGAGATTCCTGTACTTGTTGGAAAGTGTCTCAAGTGTGGTTATCTGGTGTGTTCTCCTCAACCTGGCCATAAAAAGGGCATAGCTATTTCCACAAGGTGTCAGTGATTACCTCAGAACTAGGGGGATCAGTAGGAAGAAAGGATGTAACCAGGATACCATCACACTGGATGGGCTGCCTGTGAACAAGTCAGTCATCAGACTTTGGTTCCCATGTAAAGGTCACCATGGCTCCATGCTTCCATGTCTCATCATAACTCTGTTATGGACTATCATGGTGTCCTGTTGGCTTAAAGCCTCAAAATCTGCTGAAGCACCAATTTCTGGATTGCTGTAAGCTATGAAAGTCCTCTGGTAGCAGTGGAATCTGCAGACATAATGGCAGCAGGCTGTGCCCCCATGGCAACAAGCTAGGCTTGCAGGGCAACAGACTAGGTTCTCATGACCTTAGACTGATCTTGTCCTTTTTAACCTTATGACATGAGCATTCCTGAGAGGGTAAATATTTATATCCCATTCGTATTTACCATTGAAAAGGTGATGGTTAACCACCTTCTTGAACCATTGCGCTGCAGGTGACGAAAATACAACAATGTTTTTTTCCTATAGTTGTTTAAAAAAACTGAATGACTTGCGAGGCCATTTCAGAGGATAGTTAGGAGACAACCACATTACTCTGGTTCCAGTCATATCATTAAACAATCTGGGAAAGGCCGACAAATTTCTACCCTTGAAAGGACATGTGTCACCCGGATGGGTTTTCACAACAATCCAGTTAATTAATTGCTAAAATTAATGAAGTTAATTTCTTTTCCAGACAAATTAATGATAGTCGCATGACACCAGTGCTGACATGGGTTTTGATATCATTTGTCTAGAACTCCAATCCAAGCCTCTGGATTACAAGTTCAATAAGAGTACTCCAATGCCACCAATCCAGAGAAGGCTTGTCATTAGGAGGTTTCGAGCGAGAATCACAGAATTCCTAGAGTGTGGAAACAGTCTATTTGGCCCATCAATTCTGCAGCAACCCTTCGAACAGCATGCCACCGAGACCTACCCCCCCACACTATCCCATAACCCTGCATTTCCCAAGGCCAATCCATCGAAACTGCACATCTTTGGACTGTGGGAAGAAACCAAAGCATCCAGAGGAAGCCCACTCGGACACTGGGAGAACATACAAACTTTGCATAGACAGTCACCCAAAGCTGGAATCAAACACAGCTAACCACTGAGCCAACCATGCGGCCCACTGTGGAAACTGAGGTGTTAGTTATTGATGCTTCATCATGGTGGTGCCTGTAAGAGTTCTCATTGAGTAGGTCACCATCTCTTTGCTGAAAAGAATGAGTTTCAAGCTCTGCATGCAGACCTGTGCAGATTACTGGGATTGCTAGTATCGAAGAGTGGTAGTGACTCCATGGTGCACAGATGTGCATCTCTCTCAGCC
Organism: Ginglymostoma cirratum; assembly: GCA_024137785.1. Lineage (NCBI taxonomy): Eukaryota > Metazoa > Chordata > Chondrichthyes > Orectolobiformes > Ginglymostomatidae > Ginglymostoma > Ginglymostoma cirratum. The sequence goes on along the minus strand of JAHRHZ010000019.1, from coordinate 45,721,203 downwards.
AGACAGCCCAAATTGCTGCCATCATTGCAGTGGTCCAAAGCCAAGTCTTCAGTCCTTGAGATAACAAGGTGTAGAGCTGGATGAACACAGCAGGCCAAACAGCATCAGAGCAGCAGGAAGGCTGACGTTTCGGGCCTAGACGCTGTTATACCTTGTTATCTCAGATTCTCCAGCATCTGCAGTTCCTACTAACTCTTCAGACCTTGAGCTACTTGACCATTTGCTGATAAATCATTTGTAGCTTCTTTCATTGAACATCAGTTGCTATTTATAAACAGCCAATGAATTGTGTGAGAGGAGTAAGACATGCGAAGACACAAGACACTAAGGGGAAGAAACACGCAAGTACATAATTCAGCCTTTTATGTATTAACAAAAGTCCAGTGGCTAAAATTACTGTGATGTCTTGTAGGAGCTTGAAGATGCTGGAGACTGAAAAGACTTCCAGCAATTTGGAAGTGCACATAAGTTACCTCCTTACGATCATTCTCTGCTTGCTGTTGGTCAATAAGGTTGGGATCTGCACTGCTTCAATCCTTTGGAGATTTGGATGGGACTTGAGAGGTCACTGCTGTGCTTAACTTTTCCATACTGAATTTCATGAAACCTCTTCACCATAGCCAGGAACCTGGGTCCACATCCATATTTTTCAAGGGTATTCCAAAGTCCATCTCTGCTAACAGTTTTGAAATCCTCAGTGAAGTCAGCAAAAGTGGTATACAGACCTTTGTTTTGCTTACAAAACTTTTCTTGTATTCGTCTGTGTGCCAATACTTAATTCATCATAAACTCTGAATTGTGCACAAAGTGAGTATTTGAGTTTGAGGTTACACATGTGAGATCACCTGGCATTACATCTTTAGAAGCAATCCACGCATCCACTGTGCTTTCATATTTGTGCGCTACTGGCTAGTTAAAAAAAAGTGTGTTATGTAAGGACAGCTTCTATTCATTACCAGTTAAAGGTTTCCCGCTGGTGGGGTTGGGAACTGGATCAGTTACTAAACACATGGAATCAGGCAGGCAATTTAAATAATTAAGGCCCTTAGTAGGGGCAATTTTTCTTGTCAGCAGCATGTTAGATAGGTTAACTTTGAGGATGCAGCTGAAGGTTCCAAGGGGTTTCTCCTACTTTCCAGTGTCCTTCCGCTCCAGCATCTAGCATAATAGATGAAAATTTCCCCTTTGGGTGTGCTTCCATTCAGAAGGGTCTTCACATTCACCAAGCTGCCTGAGCAGTGCCCTCTTTTCTTGGTGGTGCTGTTGAGGCCCCACAGTTGATGACCTACTCGCCCTATTGATTGGTGTCCCAAATCCCACTGGGAAATCTAATCCCAAGTAATGTTATATTAACTGGAAAGCAGATGGAACACTTATGGCTTTAGTGCTGGTTAAGCTCTTCATCAGGCAGGACACCTAATGAAGGCAGGGATCCCAGCTAAAACATGCAAATAATCTGAAAGCATCAGTTAGGATCAGAGCTGAAGTCTTGAGCTGGACAGACCGTAGACATGTCTAAAAATGTTTCAAAATTCCATAATAACATACTTTAGTGCAACTGAGCCCATTCGTGTTTTCTTGTCATATTTCACTCTCTATTTGTTGAATTTATTGAACAAAAATGAAAGAAAATATGACATAGTTATTCACATTGCATATAACCCATTTTTTGGACCATTCACCCAGAGAAACTTGGTTCGTAACTGCAGCCAAAGTAATTGTTTAATGTTTCATCTTTTAATTGCTAATATTAATTACGCATTACATCAGGATGATTTCCCACTTCCTCAGTCCTTGTTGAAATAAACATTGCTTTGTGCGCAATTTGATCTGAATGCAGCCTAATACTAGGGGCTTTGATTCAGACTTGGAGAGTAGGCCAAAAGAGAGCAGATGGCAGGACTGAGCACAGAAAATGAATATTGTTAACTCCTTCAGTACATTAAGTGAGATCTACTGAGCTAACAGAAAGAGCACAGGAAGCAGAAGGGACTTTGTTCTGATCTTAGCAAAAAGTGTAAGGTGTAGAATTTCCCAGTTCTTTGAAACTGAAAAAGTATGGTCTTTAAAACATTTGTAAATCATTGTACTGAACACTGGGCAAAGACCATACAACTCCCCATTGTAGTCAATCTGCGTCTAATGAAATATTTACTGGTATAGATTATACCTGCTAGACTTGAATATGAAATAAACCAATTTATTGTGGCATCACAGCACTGTTTCCTATCATAAAACCCACTGGATCATGCTAAATAACAGTAGGAAACATATTCTCAAATAACTGGAAACTCCTGGGTTTAAGGACTTAGAAGGTATTTTGACAGAGAGAGACTGGATATTATTCACCTCTGAGGCATTTTAACATTTGTTGTCATTAGTTTTCTTAGACTTCCAGTTAAGAAATTCAGATTACTTGCTGATTAACACTTTTATAGCATGGTCTTGGAAATCATATTGTGAAGTAATAAATTAGGATTTTGGCCATAGCTTGACTTACCTACGGTTATGAACTTGCTTGTGACAAAAAACACAAATTTCGCAATATTTAACTTCCTCTGTATTTTAAGTAATGTAGTTTTAACATTTAAAACATTGATTATCACAAGATCTTAGAGATAGCAAGAACTGCAGGTGCTGGAGTCAGAGATAACACAATGTAGTGCTGGAAGAACACAGCAGGCCAGGCAGCATCAGAGGAACAGGAAAGTTGACATTTCAGGATGCATCTTCAGAAATGGGGAGGGGGAAGGGAGCTGGGAAATAAATAGAGAGGAGGAGTGGAGGTGGGATGGTAGGTGGAATGGCGATAGGTGAGTGCAGATGGGGAGTGATGGGGATTAGTCAGTGGGGTGGGTGGGGCCAATAGGTGGGTGAGAAGATGGACAGGTTGTGTCAGGTCAAGGAGGCGGGGATGAGAGGAAGGGTTGGTCATGGGATGAGGCCGGGGATGGGGAGATTTTACAACTGGTGTTTAGGCCATTAGGCTGGAGACTCCCGAGGCAGAATATGAGGTGCTGCTCCTCCTGTTTGCGTGTAGTGTCATTGTGACATTGGAGGAGGCCCAGGATGGACATATCACCCAGGGTGTGGGAGGGGAAGTTTAAATGGTTGGCGACTGTTAGATGTCATTGTTTGTCACATACAGAGCGCAGGTGCTCTACAAAACAGTCTCCAAGTCTATGCTTGGTCTCACTGATGTAGGGGAGGCCACATCGGGAGCAGCGGATACAGTAGACCAAGTTGACAGATGTGCAGGTGAACATCTGTCTGATCTGAAAGGTTTGATTTGGGCCTTGAACGGAAGCGAGGGAGGATGGGGTGCAGGAGCAGGTGTAGCACTTCCTGCGGTTGCGATGAAAGGTGCCTAACCATGGAATTCACTAGTTGTAAAATCTACCCACACCAGGTCTCATTCCATGTCCAACCCTCCCTCCCATCCCTTCCTCCTTGACCTGACACAACCCGTCCATGTTCTTTCCCACCTATCCGCTCTTCCCACCTCACTGATGAATCCCCACCACACCCTTCCTGCACTCACCCATCACCACGCTACCTACCTTCTCCAGCTCCACCCCTCCTCTCTCTCTATTTATTTCCCAGCTCCCTTTGCCTTCCCCATTTCTGGAGAAAGGTCCTGATCCAAAAAGTCACTTTCCTGTTCCTCTGATGCTGCCTGGCCTGGTGTTCCTCCAGCTCCATACTGTCATCTATCACAAGATCTTCGTGTGTTATTACCATTTTTGCATGTATACAGAAATACAGAAGCAAAAAAAAATCAAAATAACATGTTTTGACATTTGAAGCTGCTATATTTCTAGACTGGTTACTGATGGGTTCTTTCATGTAACTTGTAATGTTAGATTGATATCTTGGAATTGCACCAGATTATTCACGGGGATCAGGAAGAAATTTCACAAGGTTTATCTTCTTTGAAGTTTACTGTGCAATGTTCTGCTCCCTTGGGACATGAAATGAATTGGGAGCTGTCTTGCAAGGCAAACTGTAAATAAGATTAAACTTGATGGGCTGAATGGTTCTATCTCAGACCAAACTTTCTAACATTCTTAAAATTATGGATTTCAACATTATATAAAATGTATAAATCACAGGAAACATTTTGTACAAAATGCCTTTGTTCATGCATTGCAGGAATCTACGTCTACCCTCATCATCCAACCCTATCAATATTTACTTCCATTCCTTTCATGCTCATGTACCTATCCAGCTTCACCTTATATTCTTTCATGCTATTCACCTCAAATACTCATTGTGGTAGCAAGGTCTACACTCCAGTCATGTTCCAGGTAAACGGGAAGAAACCTTCCAAATTCCTTTATGACTTATTAGGAGCATGATTAGGTCACACGGCCAATTGAGCCTGCTTCACAATCCAACACCATTACAACTGACTTTGGCCTTCAATTCCACCTTAGTGCCTGCTCTGCATGTCCCTATATTCTTTGAGAATCTATCCTAGTCTTAATGTAGTCAAAAATGAAGCATTCATAAGCCTTTGGTATCGGAACTTTTTGAATGAAGAAACTTCTCCTCACCCCAGTCACTTTATCCTGAGACTGTGGTCCTATGTTGTAGATTCCCCAGCCTGGGAAACAATCTCCTAGTGTCTACACTATTAAGATCCCTCCAGAAACTTGAATTTTTCAATGGTATTCTCTAATTCTTCTAACCCTTTGAGGATATTGGCCTAATCTACTCAGCTGCTCATCATAGGATAACTCCTCTTCCTAGGGACCAATCTCGCAAACACTCACTGCAACTGTTTCCAATGCCGACGTAGTCTTCCTTAAATGAGGAAACCAAAATCATACACATTAGGGAGAATCTTCCAAGCCCCTGAGCAAAGTGACTATTGACACGTCAGTTGGAAAAATAGGGTGAGATTTGCAACACTGACATTCTCAAAATCAAATTTAAAAAATCCAACTCTTCAATCGAGTTCTGAATGGTGAGTCGAGAATCTCATGAGTAAGCAACAAGAGTCTGATTTGTATCAATTTACATGCATTAACCGGCTTTAAAACCTAACTTCAATTCATTGCTGTTGTGGTTTCACACTCCCCCCCCCCGCCATTTCCTCTTTAAGTGCAGACACAAAGCCAAGCAGCTTGTCATGACTGTCGTCAGTGATCATTCAAAGGGGTGGACATGTTGCTGCACAGAATCTTGCGATGTCAATCCCATTCTTGCACTATGTGCCAGCAGTGTATGCAAAAGGCATACTGCATAAGCTCCAACCAAATGCCTATGGCTCAAAATTTAAAGGGAGTTGTCCCTCAGTGAAGTCAAGGCCAACAGCCTTCATTAAGGGGTCCAGGCACAGTAAGTCCTTCCCTGAAGGTCATTGGTGAACCAGATGACGCTTTTTTTTCAACAATGACCTCATGGTGATCAGTAGATTCTTAAATTTTTTTAAAATTGAATTCAAATTCTACCATCTCCCATGGCAGGATTCGAACCTGAGTCCCAAGAACATTAGCTGAGTTTCTAAATTAATAGGCTACTGATAATACCACTTGGCCATCACCTACCTGCCTCATTCCACATGATATCAAGAAATGGTTGAAGACACAAGATACTGTAAAGGCTAGGGGCCTTAACAACGTCCCAGCAATAATATTGAAGACTTGTGCTCCAGAACTTGCTGCTCCCCTAGCCAAGCTGCTCCAGTACAGTCACAACACTGGCATCTACCCAGCAATGTGGAAAATTTCCCAATTATGTCCTGTTCATAAAAAGGAGGTCAAATCCAACCTGACCAATTACTGCCCCATCAGTCCCCTCTCGATCATCAGTAAAGTGTTGGAAGGTGTCCTCAACGGTGCTATCAAGCAGCACTTGTTCAGCAATGACCTGCTCAGTGACACCTAGTTTGGGTTCTGCCAGGACTACTCAGCTCCTGACCACATTACAGCCTTGGTTCAAACATGAACAAAAGAGCTGAATTCCAGAGGTGACAGTGAGAGTGAAAGACTTTGAAATCAAGGCTACATTCAACCAAGTGTGACATCAAGGACCCCTAGCAAAACTGGAATCAATGGGCATCAGGGGGCAAACCTGGTACTTAGGAAGATGGTCGTGATTGTTGGAGGTGAAGCATCTCAGCTCCAGGACATCTCTGCAGGAGTTCCTCAGGGCAGTGTCCTAGGCCCAACCATTTTCAGCTGCTTCATCAATGACCTTCCCTCCATCATAAGGTCAGAATGGGGATGTTCACTGATGGTTGCACATTGTTCAGCACCATTTGTGACTCCTCAGATACTGAAGCAGTCCATGTTCAAATACAAAAAGATCTGTCCAATATCCAGGCTTGGGCTGGCAAGTGGCAAGTGACATTCGCAACACACAAATGCCAGGCTATGACCGTCACAAATAAGAGACAATCTAACCACTGTCCTTGACATTCAAAGGTTTTACCATCACTGAATTCCCCACAATCAACATTCTGGCGGTTATCAATGACTATAAACTCAACTGGACTTAATAGATAAACACAGTGGCTACAAGAGCAGATCAGAAATTAGGAGTACTGCAGCGAGTAACTCACTTCCTGACTCCTCAAAGCATGTCCACCATCTACAAGGTGCATGTCAGGAGTGTGATGAATACTCCCCATTTGCCTGGATGAGTGCAGCCCCAACAACAGTCAAGAAGGTTGACACCATCCAGGACAAAGCAGCTCGCTTGATTAGCACGACATCCACAAGCATTCACTCCCTCCACCACCGATGCTCAGTAGTATCAGTGTGTACTATCTACAAGATGCACTTCAGAAATTCACCAAAGATCCTCAGACAGCACCTTCCAAACACAACCAATTCCATCTAGAGGCCAAGGGTAGCAGATGGGAACACCACCGCCTTCAAGTTCCCTCCAAGCCACTCATCATCCTGACTGGGAAATATATTGCTGTTCCTTCACTGTTCCTGGGTCAAAATTCTGGAATTCCCTCCTCAATGGCATTGTGGGTCAACCCACAGCAGATGGACTACAGCAGTTCAGGAAGGCAGCTCACCATCACCTTCTCAAGGGCAACCAGGGACGGGCAATAAATGCTGGCCAGCCAGCGACATCCAATTCCCACAAATGATTAGAGAAAAAAATCATCCAACATCAATACAGGGGATTTGCTGTGATCAGTTCACTGTTTTGAGAGTCCAGCTTCAGGGGTCATATCACTACAGTGCAGGAATAGTGCCATGGTCAATCCTGCAGGTCCAGTGCAACCAATCCAGAAAATTGAGGTAAGTTAGTCAGAGCACTGTACAGGTATCACTCAGGAGTCTGGTTCATCAGACAGGGCTGTCCACCTAATTCGGCCAGTGGGTAGGCCATGGTCCCAGAATTGTATAGTATAGAAGAGGCCCTTTAGCCAATCAAGTCTATGCCAAAAACATACCGCCACCTTCATTTGTCCCACTTTCCCCACACTAGCTCCATAGTCTTGAATGTTATGACATTTTAAGTATTCATCAAAGTTCCTTTTAAAGATTGTGAGGTTACCTGACTCAACTACCCTCCCCAGCAGTACATTCCATGCTGCCATTACCCTCTGGGTGAAAACAATTTTCCTCTAATACAGTCTAAACCTCCTGCCTTTCTCTTTAAAATTTTGAGTGTCAGTTCAATGAACATTCACTGCGATTGGCCATGCTAAATTGTCCGTAATGTTCAGGGGTGTGCAGGCTGGGTGTGTTAGCCATGGAAAATGCAGGGTGAAAGGTATATGTTGGGTCTGGGAGGGATGATATTTGGAGGGTCAGTGTGGACTCAATGGGCCAAATGGCTTGCTTCCAAACTGTAGGAATTCTATTATGTCTACCACAGCAATGGTGCTAATCTGGCGAAATCAATTCTGAGAATTGGAGACAGTATGTAGAGGGGTCAATAACGGTGAAAGAGGGAGGTGATAGTGCATTGGAGGAGATATTTCTGTGGGAAAGGGGGTCATTGACATTCACAACTGCTCTGTCTTTGGCAGGGGGCAGTGCAGCACAATGCTGGCTATGACTAAGCCTGGGACTCTGAGGGTATTGTTGAGACATGAAGTTGTATTCAAAGAGGTATTTGGGAATGTGTGGAACCTCAGGGCTGATGGGGTCAAATGAAACTTCGAGGAAGAAAGAAACACAAAGATTCAGTGGGTAGTGGTAGTGGGGGAGCCTTGGCTACCAGGCTAAGACTGCAAAGCACTCTCACTGACTGAGGTACAATAACACGCAGACCCCTTTGTACATCTACACTTGTAAGCCAAACCAGACAAAAAAATGGAAGAATTAGAGGACATCAGAGTATTAGATATTTTTACAACAACAAGATAAACCTTTTTGGTTTAATGATCACCATTGATGAACTAGGAATTTTATTTAGATTTAGAATTGAATTTAAATTCCCTAATTGCTGTTGTGAGGTTTGAACTTAGACCAGGCCATTAGAGGAAAGGTTCACCAAGATAATGCTACCATTAATCTGTATTTTGCTGCACTTTTCCGTACTGACTACGTCTTTCAATTTGATACCATCCCCAACGCTGTTCCACCCCACCATTTCCTAATTTCAGTAACTATGTTTAGCTTCTATTCTCTGTTTTCTGTTTCTATAGCTAACCTACTATCCATTTATTTTCTTCCATTCCTCTTAGCATAAAACTTATAACCTGTGGCATGTATGCCATATCATGTGAATACCATAAATAAGCAGCAACTTTTGCTTCAATCATGTGTAATAATTGCATTTAACTTTCAGCTTGTGGCAATCATCAAATGTGTCTTTTTGTCACTTCATGTATTTTACAGTTTTGCTGCAGATCTTCCCAAAAAGATTTATAATTGTTTAAATTGGAATGGACATGAAATTATCATTGGCCATTTGAGTTTTTATTTGGTTTGGAGTAGAGGTGGAGAGATAAATGAAACGCAGATTTCAAGTACACTAAAGGTGAACTTCCCACACCTGTCCTTACCCCATGTAATAAGGTGCAAGACACACGAGAATGCATAGGTTTAAGGTGAGAGGAGAAATATTTAAAAGGGACTTAAGAGGATTTTTTTTTCATGCAGAGGGAGATGTGTGAATGGAATGACATGCCAGAGGGGATGGTGGAGACAGGTACAATTACAACATTACAACCGATCACAGTTGTCCAAGGAAAACAGTCTTTTTCAGGTTGTGTTCAAAGCCACCCTCCATAACAAGGGTGGCTCCAATATGGAATCAGTTCATAAAGTATTCTAGCATAAAATGCACTCCATAACTTGAAAGAAATGATGATAAAGATCGCAAAGTAGGTAAATAGTCAAAAGCTTGATTACATTCAGGTAGTTCTGTTATTATGCGAGTTTCATTAGCCTGAATTGGCTGTAACATGATTGATGAATAGCGGACGCTGTTTGTATAATGTGATCTTTCTGCTGTACAGGTATAGTGATTTTTTTTATAGCGATTTCCCTATAACACGATTTTCTACGACGATGTTCTTTCACGTGATTTTCTATAGCGCAAGGTCACACAAGAACGCAACTATCGCGTTATGGGAGAACTATCTGTGTAGAGGAAACTGCACTCTGTTACACTGTTACTCATCATCAACGTCGTTATCCTTGTCTTCTGTTCCCTGGCTTTAAGACTATAGAGGGGTAAGCAGTGCTGATAGCTTTGGTCTTTTTGAACAGAACTTTCTCTTGAACCGCTAATGTATTAATCTGTTGTGAGAAAACTGGTAACTCGTATAACAAGTGAAAAACAATTCTCAGAAACATGCTAAACCAAAGACACTTGTACTGATGAATTCACTAAAAATGTATTAGCTCCCATAAAAAGAATACCTCAGAAAAATGTTGAACACTAAGATAGCCAGTGTTTTTTTTTTAAATGCAGGATTGGCTTATACATGCATGCGCACTGTCCCAGTCATCCAGCATTTTCTCACATTCTATGCTGTCTTTTCCTGCTGGAGGAATACATTGTGTTAACTGGCTGCTGTAGTCCCCAGATCTTACTGTAACAGTCTGTCAGTATTCGTGGCAGAGATGTTAATAATGATAGATGAAAAAGAGTAAAGAACAAGAATGAGAGACATCAATGTGCAAGCATGCACTACAGGATGTGTAACAATTGATGAGCGCTGCCTAGTTACATTGCCTCTGGGGCAGAAAAGCAAGAACCATGTGATATCTTAAAGGACATTAATATTAGCCCAGAAGATACTGATCTGCCTCTCTATGTTTTAGAGAACTGAGCAATTATTTAGCTGACAGCACTCTTGCCTTTGCTGACCTGGCAAGGTCATTAAACTTTTGACAATATAACCATGCCCACAGGATTATTGAAGTGTCAGTCCTAGCCATAGTTGTCTTCTTCTTCCACACAGTCTATTCTGCAGCAGTGGTTCTTCCCAGATAAAGCAGGAATTTCCCTAATTTATGTCAGTAGCAGTTCAGCATCAGCCTCTGAAAGACTGCCTGCTTCTATCTTGCAGTTACCATTGAAAAGGCCTCTTCAACTTTCGAAATAGATGCACCCTTTTAAATGAGAAAGTTGGTTCAGAACCCCTGCCTGTATATTAGGCCTACTGTCAACAGAACTCTGACCCTTGCCCCAGCAGATTCATGGATGTAAATAGGATTTCTGTAGGGGGCAGCTAGCTTGGAGTTTGGTGACATAGCTCCTGCTCCACTTCTTTCAGCACAAAGTCAATGACCCAGGAATTAGAAAACCATAAAGTTATGCACTGGTGCTGTCATTTTTTGTTTGGAAATTGGAGTGTAAAAGGGAAGGATATGGTGCAGGATTGTGGAATAAAGTCGATTCCAAAAACAATATTAGGACTATATAGTTAAGAACTAAGGTAAACTTTCATCTGAAAGCAATGAGCTCACCTATCCAATTCCATTTCCTACTGCATTCTCTCGAGCTCTCGTACACCATCCAACTGTGGACAATGTGGATCAATCTGATTGAGTGTAATTTTAATTTGACTGACCAGAGTTGGAGAGAGTGCTGCTTTAGCTTTGAAATTTGGGGGCAAATGACTTCACCATGGCCCCAACACATAGCTTTATCTGAACCCTCAGTTGTAATCTCTCTGATAATCATAGGCTATCAAGAACTGCCCCAAAGACAGACAGGGTAACTTTTTAAACACTGTAACATGGTCAAGAGTAACAGGAATGAACCTCTCGATTGTGTACCTACTTCCTACTATTTTGTTTGGAAAGTCATGGAGTAGTATTCCAGAGAAGTCCAATCTTTTTATCACATGCACACATTGGCAACCACTTTCTGGGCCACATACCCAACCAAAGTAAAACTTGACCTCATGATGCAACATCTCTTTGGCTTTCCACTAATGTATACTTTTAAAGAACTACTAAAAGTTTTTGAGAATTATTTCAGCCTCAAAATTATCGATACAGCAAGATTGGGGCAGGACGGTGGCTCAGTGGTTAACACAGCGCCAGGGACCCAGGTTCAATTCTGCCCTTGGACAACTATCAGTGTGGAGTTTTCACATTCTCTCCATGTCTGTCCAGGTTTCCTCTGGGTGCTCCAGTTTCCTCCCACGGTCTAAAGGTGTGCAGATTAGGTGGATTGGCCAAACTAAATTGCCCATACCATTCAGGAATGTGTGGTTTAGGTGACTAGGTTATGGGAAGTGCAGAGTTACAGGGATAGGGTTGGGGTGAGTTTGCATGGGATATGCTTTGGAGAGTCAATGTAGACCTGTTGGGCCAAATGGCCTGTTTTTGCACTGTAGCGATTCTATTCTATGGTGAGGGTTCAGCATGCAGGTGAATCCATAGAAGATTTACCAAATTATTTCTATTGATTAGTAAACAAATGTGATTTAACTTCAAAACAAGATAACATTTATCCAGAATTTGCTAATGACTTCTTGTCAAGTTTATTATAGTCCAAAGAAAACTTGACTCCAAAGAAATCCATTCAGAAGTCTGGAAGCATTACAGAACAATCCCAGAAGAGGAACAACCTGGGCACAGGAGATCAGCAGAGTATATTCAATTGTTAAAGTGCAAAATCACAGTAATAGACATGAAAAACCAATATAGCAAGTAGGACAGACACTAAACACTAAACACTGTGGAGCAAAGAAACATTATGGCTACAGATAAGTGCCCACTAACCCCACCACCCCCAGCACTTTTTCCTGCAACTGCAGGAAGTGCTACACCTGCCCCTACACCTCCCCACTCACCTCCATTCAAGGCACAAAACAAACCTTTCACATCAGGGGTTCACCTGCACATTCATCAATGTGGTCTATTGCATCCACTGCTCCCGATGTGGCTTCCTCAACATCGGTGAGACCAAACGGAGGCTTGGAGATCATTTTGTGGAGCATCTGCGCACTGTATGCGACAAACGACAACATCTTCTAGTCGCCAACCATTTTAACTCCCACTCTCACTCCCTGGGCGACTTGTCCATCCTGGGCCTCCTCCAGTGTCATAATGATACCACCCCACAAACTGGAGGAGCAGCACCTCATATTTCCCCTCGGGAGTCTACAGCCTGATAGCCCAAACATTGATTTCACCAGTTTTAAAATCTCCACACTCCTGGCCTCATCCCCTGTCCAGCCCTCCCTTTCATCCCCACCTCCTTGACCTGGCAACCTGTCCATCTTCTCTCCCACTTATCTACCCGTCCCACCTGACCAATCCCCACCACTCCCTATCTGCACTTACCTATCAACATCCCACCTACCTTCCCCAGCCCTACCCCTCCTCCCTCTATTTATTTCCCATCTCCCATCCCCCTCTCCATTTCTGAAGAAGGGAGGCGACCCGAAATGTCAACTTCCTTGCTCCTCTGATACTGCCTGGCCTGCCATGCTCCTCCAGCTCCACACTGTGTTATCTCTGACTCCAGCATCGGCACTTCTTGCTATCCCTGCTATCAAGGTTGGGTCCTTTCTGTCTCACATAATGGGTCACTTACAAAAAAAAGTGACAAAGAAGGACACAGTCACAGCAAAGCAAGTCAAATAGAACCCCACATCAAGAGATTAATTAGGTAGAACAGTCTGCAATAGAAAAGTAAGTAAATTATTCCTAGGGGAGTTTTGAGACTCCGATAATTATTTCAATGGTTATCTCATAAATTTCAAAGTAGACGTTAGACTGAGTATCACTAATAATCAGTTTGTTAGCCATGGTTAAGAAAGCACTCTCTACAGCCAACAACATTGCATCTTCATGGTCTAAGTGACACAGCACTTAAGATTAAAGGTATGCTATATACAATTCTCCAATATAGGGTCAAAATTGTAGAATACCTCTAGTCCTTTCACAATCAAGAAATCTGTGTGTCGCGGTTTCAATCTTCTTCGAATGGCTGAAGGAATTAAGCTAATTTAAGTCAAGGATCAACCAGTCAACAGACAACTGGACAAAGGACAACCAGAAGATGATTTTACAGGGCTTCCTAGACTTATGATGGAACCCAAACAGAAATTGGAATCCATTGAGATTAGATATGTTGGCACAAGAAATTTGTTCTGCATCATTGACAAGATAGGAACTTGTGACTATATTGGTTCGCTCGAAACGTTTTCCACTGCTACCAACACTACAGAGAGTTCAAACTGCAAGAATTAGCAAGGTTTACAAGGAATACAGTCAATGGAATAGCCAATGAGCAATACACCCCACTTGAGCTAACTGACAAATCTATAACTGATGAAAGAGTGCAATGCTGCTTGGTGAACAAATTGTTATGACAGATTTAAATATGATGTTAAATGCTGAGGTGACTTAGAAGAGACAAGTTCAAGTAGAATCCTCAATAACTGTGACAGAGAATGTGCCACGGAAGAAACAATCTATAAATAGCGGAACCGAGGAAGGGAGCATACCAGTTTCACCAATCATGCAATTACTGAGGGCAAATGAAAATGTCCAAACCAATCAACAAGATGAAGTAAGAAGTCTACATATGTCAGCACAACTCGACCAGAAGATTTAGAACAGAAATTTGCTGACATGGATTGAAGATGTGGTGCATACAACTCCATTGAGGTCATCACTGACAAGGAATAACCAATATTCAACAATCCAAGATGCTGAAACGATGAACTTGCCTGTTTTGGAGATTCAAGATATTGCAAGAGAAATTAACTGTTTCAGCAGGGAAGATGTCCTCTGAAGAAAATCCAACACGTTAAAGGCTCTCAAACTTAAAGGGACCCACAAACATTAGACTATCACGAAGAGAATCAGTCTTCTACCTAAAAAAGCTTCTATTCTTCCAAATATGAAGAGAAAAAGTATTCAATGTATTGGAGCCTCTAAAATCCCTGAAATGTCAAGTCAGAGACTTGGATAAGATGAGCTAGTAATAAATGTAGTTATATACACAAATGTGTAAATTCTCATCATAGAACCCCTACAGTGTGAAAGCAGGTCATTCAGCCAACTGTATCCACACCAATGCTCCAAACAGCATCTCATCCAGAATCCACCCCATCCCTGTCACCCTGCATTTCGCATGGCTAATCCACATTTCCCTGGACATAATGGCCAATCCACTTAACCTACACATCTTTAGACTGTGGAAGAAAACCAGAGCATCTGGAGGAAACCCACGCAGACATGGGGAGACTGTGCATACTCTGCACAGACATTCGCCTGAGGCTGGAATTGAACCCAGCTCCAAAGCACTGTGGGGAAGCATTGCTAACCATTGAGCCACCATGCTGCCCTTGACTCATAGACTCCCAACTGTGTGGAAGTAGGCCATTTGGCCCATTGAGTCCACACTGACTCTCTGAAGACCATCCCATCCAGACTCCCTATCACTCTACATTTCCTATTTCCAATCCACATAAACTGTACATTTTTAGACTGTGGGAAGAAACTGGAGCACACCCATGGAAACGCGGGGAGATTGTGCAAACTTCATACAGTCGCCCAAGGATGGGCTCAAACCCAGGTCTCAGCCACTGTGAAGCAGTGGTGCGAACCACTGAGCCACCATGCCACCGATGAATAATGGGGAGAAAAAATACACCTGGAGTGGGAGAGATGTCATGTATGAGTCTGAAAGAGTTAATTTTGACATGACACATGGGATGTGAAAAGCTGGTGCAGTCTGAACACAGCACCATCTTCGATGGATTCAGCCCTGCCACCATCCATTGGCTCAGTAAAGAACATACTGTCACTGGTGATCAGTAGCTAGGTGAACAAAATCTCCAAGTGAGATGCAGCCTTAATTGACTCTTACCATTTATGTCCTGCAAAAGGGAAGGAAGTGTGTCAGTCAGTGTGGTACAGTATGTTCGATGATGTTGTTGTCCTAGTTGAATAGCTGGACACGTACGAATGCTGGGAGATGTGTTTATGTGTGTGTGTGTGTGTGTGTGTGTGTGCGCGCGTGCGCATGTGTGAGAGAGCTGCACGAGGATGATATGAAGTGATGAATGTGAAGTATGGGTCATGATTTATGCATTTTATTGGCAGCAGGATGAAGCGGGGTAATAAATGCCGCAGTGTGTAAGGTTAATGGTTCAATTGTAAGGATATGGCAAATAAAAATGCATTTACTGCCGTTGACAACTCACAGGCGTTTGTTGAATTTCTTGCAATATTAAAACTCGGTCTCCAAATCTACACTGCTGACATTTGCTTCTACTAACTTTGAAGAATCTACTGGAAAGATCTGTCATTCTTCAATATCTGCCCTATGGACTCCGGGACTGGGTTGAAGAGCCTTAGAACATGCTTCCTGTCCTATTAAGCCATTATTGAATGGTCTTACCACTCAAACATTCCTCCCCACCACTTGCAGCATCTACTACAAACAAAATACACAACCCCTTTCAGAAGTGCTAGCTGATGTTAGGTACAGCAGGCTACATGTTGTACAAGACTCAGATGAAAATATTTGCAGAGTTAATAGAGATGTTTGTAAATCGGTCACCAAGTCTATGCTTGATCACCTCACTGCAGACAAAACCACACTGTAAACAACAAAAACAGTTTGAAATTTGAAATAAGAGCAAGTAAATTGCTGCTTAATTTTCTTTATTCATTCACGAGATGACGGTGTCACTGGTTAGGCAGCATTCATTGCCCATCCCTAATTGCCCAGAGGGCAGTTACAAGTCAAACACATTGCTGTGGGTCTGGAGTCATATGTAGGCCAGACCAGGTAAGGATGGTGGCTTTCTTCCCTAACCAGATGGGTTTTTTCCAACAATAAACACTGGATTCATGGTCATCATTAGACTCTTAGTTCCAGATTTTTTTTTTTCCATTGAATTCAAATTCCACCATCTGCCATGGTGGGATTAGAACCCAGGTCCCAAGGACATTATCTGGGTCTCTGGATTAACAGTCCAGCAGTAATGCCACTAGGCCATCATCTCCCCTTTAGCATCTCTTTAGAAGGAGTGTTTCAGATATTGGATGTTGAAATGGGGGCCATGAAAGAATAAGTCTTGCATATCCTGCACTTGCGTGGAAAGATGTGCTGGGGGAGAGAAGGGGGCGTAAGGATGTGAGGAATGAACTAAGGTGTCATAGAGGCATGGTTTCTTTGTATTTCTGAAAGCAGAGGGCACAGGAAGATGTGTTTAGCAGTGACATCACAATTTAACTTGTGAAAATGGCAGAAAATGATCCATGGAATATGATACCTGGAGATTTGAAGGGAATTTATTGAGGATGCGGAGGACTCTATCATATGTAAGAATATCGTTAGGTGCTGAAATAAGCTTGATCCACAAAAGGGCGGAGCACAAGGCTAGTGCAAACTATTCATATTTATTGCCTATAAACTATACACATAAGCAGCTCTTCACTGGTGCCTTCTTCCATCAGCTTTCAGTTCCATGAAATCTCACATCATTATGTCAAAAACTTTGATGCAAATACTCAGCAGCTTTTGTCAGAGTATTTAGTGCCATGAACCCTTTACAGTACGTCTCCACTGAGGTCACACTTACCCAAATCAATAGTCTCATTTAATTCCTACTCCCCTCCCACGTCTCTCACCAAAAACATCAATCTACAACTTCATTCTCAGCTCTCTGGGGAAGATGCATTGAATGTATATGGTCCCTGATCATCTCTGTGCAAGGTGAACACTGTGGTAGAATGTAATGTCAGCGTCTTAGCTGAGATGTGATAATTACAATGACGTGGATGTAAAAGCAGTGAAAATCAATTAAACAAAAGCTGTTTCAAGAAACAACCCCCAAGGACCTAATAATCAATGAAGAGGAAAACAATGAATTGAAATGCTCATTCTTGTCTTACTGTTCTTCACTTCTCCTGCATTCAAGTCTTTATGTGGATCATCAGGAGCTGTCATTCTAGTCCATCAATGTGGTCACCATGGAAGTAGCAAGAGATCACAAATGTCCTGGAAGTTTTTTAAGATAACTCAAAATGCAGTTGGAGATTAGTGTGTCAAACGCAAGAAATTTGCTGGGTTTAGAGGTGTGATATTGGAGTAAGAGTGTTAAATGTTTCTCAATAAATGTTATTGCTGAAAAAGGGTTCTGTGAAGTGGGAGGAGATAAAAAGGAACTGCATTCTCACTGTATGTCTTGCCTCCGTGTATGTGCGAAGGGACCAGGTTCATAGAGTTGTCAGATCATCTGGAACTGAAGCCTGTGTCGAGCGTATTCAAGTATTCAAATATGGAGTGCTCCTTTATCATCCTTTTTGTGTGTAGCTATTTTCAATAAAGCTGTTATTGTTCACTCACAACAGCATTATTCTCACTTGAATACATTCTTTGCTCATTATTATTAGCTTGTCGTGCATGCAGTTGATTTCTGCCAATCGGGTTGAGATGTTATGAACACTTGAGTCCATGTAGAAGCTCCAGGACCTCCTTCATCCCTTTCTAACTCCAAAAAAATCACAGGCTTCTCAAACCTTGTGGCTACTCTGCTGCCTGTAGAAAATTCTGAAGCTATGCTGATGTTTGTGATTCAGCTGCAATGAGTGCCTCTTCAGCTGCTGTCACTTAAATGTTAAGCCTTCTACAATTTGTCATTGTGCTTTGCCTGCAGCAGAGGGGGACCCTTTACATTCAGTTGAGTCTCCTGAATCTTTGCCAAGGTCTCATCAATCTCTAACAGGTGTTGTGTTGCATCTGTTGGCAGCTGAGACTTCAGGATGTCAGTCTGTTTCTCCTTCTCCTTCATCATAGGAAGGAATTCCTACCTCTGATTGTGGTTTCTGCAGCTGTTATTGTTGTTTCATTGTATGTCCTTTGTGGGTTCAATGGAACATGCAGGCAAGTTTATCTTTTCTATCAAGAAACTGAATCTCCTCAAAAGAGATAGCAAAAACTTCAGCAACATTATTACCATCGTCAATAAATACAGGAAGATCCAGGACCTCCTTCCAACAAATCATCCGCATCAATGGCACCTTCATTCTCTTCCATTCTTTTCTGAAAAACACACCATGATTGAGAATGTATTCTAATAGCTGGTGAACTTCATCCTTGGTGCCTTTTTTTATGCTGCTGTTTCTGGCCTCAACAACCAGGCCTTATCATATGGTGTACTATTATGCACCATCCATTGTTAACCATGAATTGTCCACTAATAGCTATTCTCCCAGCTGATCATTATCCACTCCTTTTTCTGTCCAACTGTTCTTCTCTTTCTTTGGGTTCTATCTCCTGCTATCATCTACTTCTTAGGCCCTCCCCCCACCTTATCTTCTGCATTAAAAAAACAACTTTTTCCTCATTACCATCAATTCTCTGGAAGGGTCACTGAATCCGAAACATTAACTTTGATTTCTCTCCACAAATGCTGCCAGACCTGCTCAGACTTTCCAGCAATTTCTGTTCTTGTTTCTGATTTCCAGCGTCCGCAGTGATTTTTTTTTTTTTGATTTTTATTTTGTTAATAAATAATGTGAATAATTGAGGCCTGAACGTAAATCAATGTGGCGCGCCACCATTCTCATCCAGTTTCCCAGTCATGTCAGTAATTTGCCATCATTCCCATGTGCTTCTACCTTAGTTAACAATCTCTTAATGTGGGATTTCATCAAATGCCTTCTTGAAGTCCATATAAACAATTTCATAATAATTCCCCTGTCCACCACCTTAGTCAACTCCTTAAAGCATCCAATGAAGTTTGTCAGGCATGTCATGAATCCATGCTGGTTCTCTCTGATTAACTGAAATTTATCGAGGTGTTTTGGTACCCCATTTTTGATCGGTTCCAGCAGTTTTCCCACACAAATGCCGCATTAACTACTAACTAAATATTTGGATACTGGGGACATCTTTGAAAGGTCCTTTTTTCTGTTAATTCAGATTATCAACACCTTGTGTTCAGTTTCAATTTTGACTGGTAACAAAGCCTTTGTCAAGGAATTTCTTACCTGCTCAAATTTCGGCGACTGCCTTTTTCTCAATAACTGTATATCTTTGCTCTATGTTAGTTAGAGCATTGGAAATGTAGTGGATTGGCCATATGATCCCACTTCACTGAATCTGAAATAACATTGTTCTCACACTGGAGATGATGCATCTACTATCATTGTTGGAAGGTCAGGATTGTAATAAAGAAATGCCATGAATGATATCAGCCTACCTCTGATTCACTCAATTGAGTGCTGTTAATGTTTAATCAAATACCATGCCTAATCTTGCTGCAAAAGATGTCTGAGAGACTCATTAAATTGTGCTAGGTTTAGTAAGAATTTTCCCCACCTCCCCAAGTCGGTTCACTATTGACATAAACCATTGGAGTTCCGTTATACTCTGAGCTAATGGAAATATACTGATGATTTCTATTTTCTATAGGTCTGCCATGGCTCTTGTTGCCTCAGTAATACAGCCCAAGAACTTAATCATTGGCTTTGAGAATTTATACTTGTTATTAAATATCAATCCAATGTCCTGTAGTTTTCTCAAGCACCTCTCTACCTTTTCATCATGTTGTGCTTTAGCGAACCCATGAATAAGACTGTAATTCAGGTGGCATACAATGCCTTCTGCTTTCTCTTATGTTTGACATTGTCCATTGGAAAATCTGAGGTCACAACATAAGGTTAAAACAATAATAGTTAAATTATGTTTTGAGTGTGGTCAGCAATTTGGACTCATTTATTAGAAGGTGTCAGAAGCCAGTGTTCGGGAATAATGCACTCTTTGTATATTTGTACAAAGTCATAACAAATTCTAATGGATCTGTCTGGTTTGGGAACAAGCACAATGACCAAACGCCACAAAACCCACTGAGTGACTTTTGAAATGTTGAAGCATTAGCTTCGGTTTCTGTTTGTATCTTGGTTTTAAGTGAATGTAGTATCTTCATGGAAGTGAACATGCAGATGGGTTTGGCCACCTGTATCAATTAAGCTCATTTTCTGATTCCTATCTGAGTACTGCATCAAGTTTAAGGATGAAGTTGAAGGGCTTGCAGGCTGTTTTGCTGATCAGTTAACATGGCTGGTTGTAGTTAAGCCACCATATTTTAAAAATTCCTGTCTTTCGGTCTTGACATTGTTGAAGTTGGCCTTTGACTTTGTGTATTGTTCCTCCTGGATCATACAGTTGCACAGATAAATGTTGTAGAGTAAACTCTATTAGCGACTTAAGTTTATGTGACAAAACAGTGACATTAGCCCCCCTGTCCAAGATAAAGTCTATGCAGTTGCCATTGGAAGCAATGTCAATGGTACGATATTGTTTGCCCTGGTACGTAACTTCCCCAAAGGAAGGCATTTGCTATGCAGATTTACTTTTAAAAACAGTCATCTTGGATGCTTTCATAATATACTCGTTTTAAGGTGCAGGGACTGATGTGACTAAAACCATGGCTTTCATTAATGTGGACAGTGTCCTACTTTTACCTGTAGACCTTCTGCCATCACCAGGGAAATTTTGCAAAATGGTACTTGGCAACTATTTCTCTGCTTTTCCTGTTCGTGGTATGCTTTCAGTTCTGTACTCTATGGTGGCCCTGCCCTTACACAGTCTGTCTGGGTCTCAGTATCACCCAGAGACTATTCAAGAAGTTTAAAACTGAATTCAGTGCTCAAAGTCAAAGTATGTTTCTCACCATTCATCTGTTTTGATCAGTGTACTGGTCCAATCATATTGGTCATAAAGTCTTTGAGTCGCTGCACTACTCTTATGTTGGCCTGCTTTTGAGGGAGAGATGGAGTCAGCAGAAAGGGATGGATCTGGAGAAGCGTTGGTAGCCATAATTTGGTGAATCCCTAACACTTGGAAAGGAAGAAAAATGAATTTGTCGAAGGTCTGGATAAGGATAAGAATGAGGTAAAACTATGGACCAGCACAAACATTGAGACAGAATGAGCTGGTGTTACTTAAGGGAGATATCAAGAGTTCGCTTTTGGTGCTGCATGACACTGGAAATTCAACTTCGGATGTGCAGTGAGAAAGTATTTTGCAGAGTTGTAGATGTCTTGGCAAACTGTAACCATGACAGGAAGGGTGGAGTTATTTTTGGAATCATAAGAAACAAATTGAAACCAGAGGCAGGTGCTGAGGAAGGAAATATGGCTGTGGAGGAGTTATTTTTTAGGAAAGCCAACTAAACATGGAGAGCAAAGAAAATAACACATTAGTGAGGACAAACTAAAATCTTGCTAGAAAAAAAAAACACGGCAGAACATCTTCAAGAGAGGAATTCCTGGGAGGAGAAGTGGCAGTTTATTAAAGTAAAAAAGCAAAACATTATGAATGCTAAAGCTTAAATAAAAACAAGAAAAACTCTGGAAATACTTAACAGGTCAGGCCGGATTGGTGGAAAGAAGCAGGGTTAATATTTCAAGTCATGAACTTTAATCAAAACTGAAGAAAGACAGAAAGTATGAGTAAATCTTTGTGCTGAGTATTTCCAGCAAATATTAAAATCACTTCCTAATCTTATGAATGTTGTAAATTCACATTTATTTTCCTCCCCAGTATGTTAAACTGCAATAATCAGTCAATAGAAATATTATCTTGCATGTCGTTGTTGCTTTGAAGTAAGTAGATCAAGGTCCTTCCTTCCAAGATGCATAAGGTCTCTTAAGGTAGGAATAATTCTTGTAACTTTCCATCAAATGTTTTCCATCAATATATTGTCCATTGCCTCGAGTAACCTATACCACTCTGGAATCTTGAATTCCCTCCCTGAACCACTCTCCACTATTAGGATCCGCCTTAAATTAAGTATTTTAGCCAATTTTTTAAATCATTTCTCCTAATATCTCCTTCTTTGTCTCAGTATTTATTCTCGCTACTGCATACAACATTCTTTCCACTTTAGGAGTAATATACTCTATACCGATATATATCCAAATTATTATGTACATTATTTATTAACATACAAAATAGGGGAAAGAATTGTCTTTCAGTTGTGTACCGCTGACACAGTATGCGATGCTTCCAAAATATATGATAGACATCTATGAATCCATACCAATATAATAGTGTAAAAAGATTGTCACAGTTACACTAGGCATCTCCTTGAATTATCTGTGAGCTATAAATTTTTAGAGCACTTTTAATCGCTAACAGTAAAGCTTTCATCTCAAGCAATATCAAAGGATAGTTTATGACACATCTTTGCTGAAATATTTTAGTAAACAATGATACTTCTTTTAGCAAAAGGTATGGATACACAGATTAAAATAGGTTAGGGAAAATATATATAAGATGCAAGTAAGATCATTGCAGAGCTGGTTTACTTGATGATTTCTCTTTCTGAAAATTTGAAGCCAGAATTCAGCAGCTGCAATGGTTTCTGCAGCTGTCGACAGGTGGACTGAGTAGAACAAGTTTTGTGAGGAAGTTTCCTTTTCTCAGTTTCTATAGCGCTGTAGGATTTGGCACTTGTAAGCCTGGTTCTGCAAACAGTCCTTTAGCTGGTTTTCACTTTTTTTCTCATTTTCCTGTTGAGAACCACACCATCACCCCCCTCTCTTTCTCTCACTGTCTCTGCTGGTGTCTCTCATGCTCTTCTTGGACTTCTGACAAAATTGTGTCTCATGTCCTATCTTATCACTACTCAAACCCATTTCTGAAGGAGGGTCCTGACCCGAAACGTCAATTTTCCTGCTCCTCTGATGCTGCCTGGCTTGCTGTTTTCCTCCAGCTCCATACTGTGTTGTCTCTGTCTCCAGCATCTACTGTTCTTGCTATCTCCAAATAAAATGACTGGTACGTTAACTGTGATGAACAATGGTTTAACAAAGGAAGGCCGGAATTTCCTGGAGTGCATTTACAATACTTGTTCTTTCAGAAGCTTTGGGTTCTCACACCTATTTTGTCATCCAAAGGTTAATCAAATTATAAACATTGTGAATGATGTTGGCAAATCACAATGATCTGACTTTCTTTGGCTGTAGAGAATCAACAGGAGCAGTCATGTAACTTCTGGAAGCCACTTTTCAGGTCTTTGTATCCATTCTTATAGATACATTATCCTTCATTTCATAATATTACAATTGCAAAGTCATAAAAAGAGATTCACTGAATAATCTTTTGTCTCAAGAAATGCATCAAAAATTGCTCAGTTCTTATAGGATGGGATCCAGACCTTGAAATTGAATGTAAAGAAGTTTATCAAGATATTACAGATCCAAAAGGAATCCCTGCAACTTAAATCATCTCATGTAGGGTTTGCAATTAAGAAAGACAGCATTTACAATTAAGAAGGACGGGTTTCTCAGTCAAAATTTAAAAAATCTGTATGGTAATTATTATTCATGAAAAATTGATGTTTCATGTTTATCTATATTTTCTTTAAATAACAAGTTCCAGAGAAATAAAGCTGCTGACTTGATATTACCGAGTAATAGCTAAGTTCCCACAATAACACTGACTGATTCTAAAATGGGTAATTGTCTCATGTTTTGTGTCAATTAGAAACCTATAAGGACAAAGCAATTGTATAATTATGCTTTTCAGATGTACAGTGACTGTAAAGAACTGAGATGTATAAACTATCCGAGGTGAAGAGGTTAATGGTCGATGTCTGTCTCCTGTGTGGAAAGTCACAATATCTGTGGACTACACTCTGCTATCACAATAGAATAACACTCAGATAACAAGGTGTAGAGCTGGATGAACAAGCAGCATCAGAGGAGCAGGAAGGCTGACATTTCGGGCCTAGACCCTTCTTCAGAAAAGGAATAACACTCATTTGGGAGTTCAGCAACTAGGAAAGAGCCTTTAACACTGTGTACTCAATAAAAGTTTACTGACATGGTCATTTCTCTATTGATCTGCTAATTAGCATTCCCAATTTAAGTGTGCTACAATTTGATAAAACAGCCAGAACCTCATTCCCTGCAAGTGGAATTAAATTTCAGTATCTTCCGTGCAACTCTATCAGATACTAATGGAATAAATTAACTTTTTAAGAAAAGTGAACATGAGCAATTATGGGATCTTACTGGTAGATTAGAAATAATCTTATTATGTACAGTCCATTAAATTGGGAATGAAACAAACAAAATTTTGCTACTCCATTGAACAGTAACAGTAGTATGCTGGAAGTGGCCTTAACTAAACAACTGTGGAATGAATTTGAACTTGTACCTGTGAAAATGTACAGAATTAGAATATAACTGTTGTTAAATACAATATTATTGTTACCTTCTTGTTCATATTTATTCCTGTAAATTTGCAGCAGTGTTAAAGAAAATCATTGGATGAGAAGCTAAGAAATATTTGTAGGAGTAGGCCATTGGAACCAATGGGAATTAGGAAGAAAACTCACTTCAGGTTGGAATAATATCTAGCACAAAAAAAGATTGTTGTGCTTGCTGGGTGTCAACCATCTAATCCAACAACTTCATTGTAGGAGTTCCTCAAGGTAGTGTTGTTGGGCTAGCCATAGAATCCCTACAGTGTAGAAACAGGCCATTTGGCCCATTGAGTCCACACCGATCCTTTGAAGGCCATCCCACCCAGTGCCTGTAACCCTGCATTTACCATGATCCACCTTGTCTGGACACTATGGGCAGTTCAACATGGCCAGTTCACCTAACCTGCGCATTTCTGGACTGTAGGAGGAAACCAGAGCATCCAGAGGAAACCCATGCAGACTCAGGGAATATATGCAAATTCTACACAGGCAGTGACCCAAGGATGGAATCAAACCCAGGTCCCTGCCACTGTGAGGTAGCAGTGCTAATCACTGAGCCACAGTGTTGTCCATCTTCAGCTTTTTCGTCAATGACATTTTTTCCTTCAGATCAGACAGGGAAATGTGCATTGGTGATTACACAATGGCCAGCACCATTTGCCACTGCTCAGATACTGAACAGCCAAGCAACAAGACTTGGGTAACATGCGGTCTTGAGATATGTGGCAAGTAACATTCGCACCACGTAAGTGCCAGCAAAAGACCATTTCCGAAAGTCATGAATCTTAACAAACTTCTCTTGTTGTTTAATGGCATTGCCATCAGTGTACCTGCATCTTGGGTTATCATTTCTTTGTATTTCCTCATTTTACTGCCTTTATATTCTCTGTCTTGGTTTATTTTTCTGTGTTTCAAGATGGTGCCGGAGAGTGGCGGCACTATACAACACTTTTCATTGTATTTTGTAAGAAGGTACACATGGCAATAAATAAATCAAATCAAACCATTGTCCAGAAATTAAGCAGAACCAGCCACACACATTGTGGCAATAAAAACAGGTCAGAGGCTAGGAATTCTGTGACAAGTAAGTCACCTTCTTTCTCTCCAGTGTTTCCTCACGGCCACCACTCATGAAGCAAGAGCGCGATGGAATATTCTCAACTTACCTGGATGAGTGCAGCTCCAACAACACTCAAGAAACTCTAAACCATCCAGCACAAAGTGGTTCGTTTGATTGACAGTCAATCCATCACCTTCGATGTTCACTCCTTTCATTACAAGCCTACAGTGGCAGTCGTGTGTATTATCTACAAGATGCACTTCAGCAACTTACCAAGGCTTCCTGCATGCTTGCCTTATCTTATATTGCTTTTCCATTCCAGCCTATTAATGTGTTGCCACTTTAGTCAGAGTCAGAAGGAAATCCGTAGGGATCTGTCCAACAAATATACATCTTGTTATATGGCACAACAAGACATCAATATAATGATTAAAGCATTTGACAGTTGCCAGCTCAGCAGGCACAATGCATGAGTATTCAACCAGATGGTAGCTGGAAAGTAGGTAGGAGTAGTCTCAAGTCCAGTTAAGGGAACATGTCAGTACTGCTGCTCCCCAGCACTGTCTGCACACAGTCCAATGACTTGGCCATGAAACATTGTGTCTGGCTCAAATGGAGTGTCACGAGATATGTCTGACTACAGCCTAGACTACAGCCTCACTACAGAGTGGACAACAATCAGTCTGGTCAGGCGATCAAAAGCAGTCAGTGGAATCAAGTATCATCAGTCCAAGAGCTGTGCTGTTTGTTGGTCAGTCAGACATCTGGGTGAATATAGTACTGTGCGTTCAGGCGTTGATTGGTGAGAAGGTTGCAAGGTGAATTTGCAGGGGCAAGGGAGGCTTATTGCCAAAAGTAGTTTGGAAATGTGGAAAATGGTCTTCACTAGGGAGGATACAAGTAACATCCTGTAAAATACCTGTAAATTGGGAATTGAAGGAGAGAGAGAAAATCGCCACTCCCAGGGAAGCAGTACTGAGTAAGTTGTTGGAACTGCGAGTTGCTAGGTTCCCAGGACCTGATGGATTTCATCCTATGTCTTTAAAGAAGGAACCAGTGAGAAACTTAATGTACTGGTTTTAATTTTCCAAAAGACATTGGATTTAGGGAAGGCTCCTTTAGATCAGGAAAAAAGCTAATGTAACCTCTTTATTCAAAAAGGGAGGGAGGAAGAAAGCATTAAACTACTGGTTACTTAACATCTGTCATAGGAAAAATGCTAGATGCTACTAATAAATACATTATAACAGCATTAGCTTTAAGGTAATCAGGCAAAGCCAGTATGGTTTTTGAAAGGAAAATTAATCCTAACTGATTTATTGGCATTCTTTGTAGTAGCTTGTGCTGTGAATACAGGGGAACCAGTGGATACAGTGTATTTTGATTTCCAGAAGGCATTTGATAATGTGCAACACCAAGGGTTATTGTGGAAATTAAAAGTTCAGTGTTTAGGTTAACATATTACCTTCAATAAATGATCAAACGGGGAACAGGAAGCAGGGCCATAGAGTCATTGAACCATAGAGTTGTACAGCATGTGACAGATCCTTTGATCCAACTTGTCCATACCAACCAGAAGGCCTAAATTAATCTAGTCCCACATGCCAGTGTTTGGCCCATATCACTCGAAACCCTTCCTATTCATGTTGCTATCCAAATATCTTTTAAATGTGGATAGGAATATGTGGGTCTTTTTCAGGCTAGCAGGATGCCATGAGTGATGTGCTACAGGGGTAAGTCCAGGGGCCTCAACTATTTACAATTTACATTAAAAGATTTAGTTGAAGGGACTGAAGATATGGTAGTTAAATTTGCTGATGACATGAAGAGTGAGTTGGGAAGAAGATGCAAGGAACCTATAATGGGGTACATATAGGTTAAGTAAGTGGGCAATGATCTGGCAAATGGAGTACAATGTGGGAAAATGTGAAATTGTCCATTTTGGCAGAAGGAATAAAAAAAATCTAGAAGTGAGATGCTGCAAAGCTCTGAGATGCACAAAGATCTATTTAATCATCCTGGTGCATGAATCACAATGTTAATATGAAGGTTGAGCAAGAAGTCAGAAAAACTAATCAAATATTATGTTTTATTGGGAGGGGAGTTGAATGTAAGAGTTGGGAGATTATGCTTCAGTCTTGCAGGACATTGGTGAGACTGCATTTGGTCAATGAAAATGTAAATGCATTGGAAGCAGTTCGGAGAAAGTTTACTGGACTAATACCTGGAATGATCAGATTGCCTAATGGGGAAAGACTCAACAGGCTAGACCTGTATCCTCTGGAGTTTAGAAAAGTCTGAGGTGACTTAATTGATACATAAAATCCCAAGGGGACTTGACCAGGTGGATATTGAAAGGATGTTTCCTCTTCTGGGAGAATCTAGAACTAGGGGTCATTATTTAAAAATAACGGATAAGAGATAAGGAAACATAAGAAATAAGGAAAATAAAAGATAAGGAAACATTTCTTTCTTTCATAGATAACAAGGTTTAGAGCTGGATGAACACAGCAGGCCAAGCAGCATCAGAGGAGGAGGAAGGCTGATGTTTCGGGCCTAGACCCTTCTTCAGAAATGG
>JAHRHZ010000019.1:45673463-45687934 GCA_024137785.1 Ginglymostoma cirratum | reverse complement strand
GTTCCTCTGATGCTGCCTGGCCTGCTGTGTTCCTCCAGCTCCACACTATGTTATCTTCAACTAATGAGGGTCTCAACATTAATGTAAGCAGCTGTTTAGAATGGGACTTCCAACAAAATGACACAGGCTACTCAGGACAATTCTATGTATATCCTAGGGATCAAAATAAACCATATATAATACATATCTCAGTTCAGGTGAGCAACAAAGAGATCTATCAGTGTAGAATTTTTAAAAAAATAACAAATTTAAATTACCTTAAAGCAAATGGGATATTATATCTAGAAAGATCAAATGCCAACATGTAAACTGCATGAAATTATAGTTAGGTCACAACTGAAATAGTTGGGGTAGGGAGTTTGACATGGCTCCAACTGGAAGGGTGGTGGGAGTTCAATGATGGGCAGATGATTAAAGGCAGTCACTCTACTGCTTTAGTGTTCAGTTCTTTAGCTTGCTCAGCCCAAGGCTGAAATTGGGTCTGAAGAGGCACTTACTTTACATAACAAGGTAGACTGCTGCCTGATAGCTGCAGGCACAGATTTTTAAACTTGATAGGCAAAATTAATTAGGACTATCAGGAGCTGTGCAGAACACATTTGCTTTTCTCAGGGACTCACATAAATTTCAAATGCTTTCATCCAAAGACTGTATCATTATCAGATTGGATGGAGCTCAATGCAACATTGAAATGTCCCAAGGCTCTTCACTGATTTATGTAACACAAAACTTTGGAGGACTCTTGTGGTGCGGTGGTAGTGTGTAACCTCTGAACTAGGAGGCCTGGATTCAGGTACCACCTACTGTAGTTGTCATAGATTCATAGAGTTATACAGCGCAGAAACAGACCCTTCAGTCCAACTTGTCCATGCTGACCAGATATCCTAAATAAATCTAGTTCTGTTTACCAGCATTTGGCCCATATCCCTCGTAACCCTTCCTATTCATGTACCCATCCAGATGCCTTTTAAATGTTATAATTGTACCACCATCCACCACTTCCTCTGGCAGCTCATTTCATACACACACCATTGTCTGTATGAAAAAGTTGCCCCTTAGGTCTCACTTAAACCTTTCCCCTCTCGCCTTAAACCTATGCCTCTAGTTTTAGACTCCCCCATCCCGGGGAAAAGACCTCTTCTATTTACCCTATCCATGCTCCTCACAATTATATCAACCTGTACAAGGTCACCCTTCAGCCTCTAATGCTCCAGGAAAAATAGCCCTAGTGTATTCAACCTCTCTCTATAGCTCCAAGCCTCCAACCCTGGCAACGTGCTTGTAAATATTTTCTGAATAACTTCAAGTTTCACAACATCCTTCCAATAGCAGGGAGACCAGAATTTCAAGCAGTAATCCAACAGTGGCCTAACCAATGTCCTGTACAGCCACAACATGACCTCCCAATTCCGAGACTCAATGCACTGACCAATAAAGACAAGCATACCAAACGCCTTCTTTGCTATCCTATCTATCTGTGACTCCACTTTCAAGGAACTATGAACCTGCACTCCAATGTCTTGTTGTTCAGCAACACTCCCCAGGACCTTATCATTAGGTGTATAAGTCCTGCTCTGATTTGCCTTTCCAAAATGCAGAACTTCACATTTATCTAAGTTAAACTCCATCTGCCACTCCTCGGCACATTAGCTTATCTGATCAAGACCCCATTGTACTGTGAGATGTGTTTCATAACATTTCTGAACAGGTTAATAGGAAAATACCTACAACATCAAAATTAACTCTTTTTAACATTGTTACCTTACAGAACACCTCCTGTCAACCTTTCTTCCCCATAACAATTTTATATAACGAGTTTTACATTTATCACTATCCCAGCACTCTCCGGGTTTCTGACTTCACAAATGTAGGTGATCTGAATGTTTCACAATTTCCCTAAATACGCTGTCTTCAAACTCGGCAGAATCATAGGTTTTTTGCTTGAGGACCTTCAACCTTGTTTCTGAACTTCCAAAATTCTCTCTCAGGTTGGCAAGGTTTTAAAAAAATCTTAGATATCCTTCATGGGTGATGTTGTTCCTGATAGTCCAGGTCATTGGTCCATTACTTTCTCTGGACAATCTTTAATCTCCTCAATTTCTTTCACAGGGAATCTATCCCTGCTAACTCAGGGAGTTGCCCCATAATTACATCTGCAAGCACATTAATTCCATGAATGTCCATCATGGAAGGTGATTGCTCTGTTGAAACAAAACCTTGCTTCCTTGTTGTATTCTTGATTTCAAGGACAATCAATTAGTTTTTAATCTAAGCAGGTATTCTATATTTTTTCTGCTATCCTAAATGTTCACACCAGGCGCTTTGCTCTTTCTGACCGCAACCTGAATCTGTGGATGTTGGTCTGATATGATGCCACTTAGCTACACTTTGTTCAAGAAAATATTTACTCTCAATCTGCTAGGTTGAAATATGTAAACTTTTCACTTCAAATTGTTCAACGTACCTTTTGTGGTTGTGTGAGATAGATTGGTGAGATCAAGATCAAGTAGATTTTTTTCCCTCTTGTTAGCTCCCTCAGCATCTACCAGAGCCTCAAACAGGCAGCAATATCCTTGAGAACCTGGCCAGCTCCTGAAACTAGCTACATTGTTTCTCGAGTAAAACTACTGAGTTCTCTCAGACTTGGATAACCAAGGTTGTCAGTGGTAAAAAGCTGCATGAGAATTAGACTCAGCTACAATATCATCTTCAAAGTTGAATCCTGCCATTTTGAAGTAAATTGGTCACCAGGAATAAATGTGTGTGTTGAAGGAGGATTCTGGTTAGAAGACAGAGACTTTAACTACTGCCCACAAACCCTCTCAATGGATCAAACCTTTGCCTTTATCACAACAAAAACAGAAGGGGCTGGAAAAGTTTAACAGGTCTAGCAGCATCTGTGAAGAGAAATCAAAGTTAACATTTCGGGTCCAGTGACCCTTCCTCAGAACTGATGGTAGTTAGGAAAATGTTGGTCTATATGCAGAAGATAGGATGGGGTGGGGGAGGGGGTAAATAGTAAATGATAGGTGTGGATAGATCCCAAAGAAAGAGAAGAACAGTTGGACAGGCAAAGGAGTTAATAATGATCTGGTTAAGAGGGTGAATAGCTGTTAATGGGGACTGTTAGTGACTAACAATAGGTCGTGTGTAATGGCTGACTATGAGATAACAAGGTCTGGTGTGTGGGGTTGGGGGTTAGGTCATGGGAGAGGTCAGGCCCTAAAATTATTCAACTCAACATTCAGACCAGAGGGCTGCAGGTTCCCCAAGCGGAAAATGAGGTGTTCTTCTCCCAGCTTGTGCTGACCTTTGCTGGAGCATGGCAGAAAGCCTGAGACAGAGGTGTTGGTCAGGGAACAGGGTGGTGTGTTAAAGTGGCAGCAACTGTAAGCTCAGGGTCTTTGTTGCGGGCAGAACGTAGGTGTGGGCAGAACATAGAAGTTATCCCCCAGTCTACATTTCATTTCCCCAATGTAGAGGAGACCACATTGTGAGCAGCAAATGCGACAAGACGTGCAGGAAAAGCGTTGATTCACCTGGAAGGTATGTTTGGGCGCTTGGATACTGAGGAGGGAGGAGGTAAATGGGCTGATGTTACACTTTCAGCAGTCACGGGAGAAGGTGCTGTGGGGCTGTGATGGGGTGTTGGGGGTGAAGGAAGAGTGGACCAGAGGGCATGTTCCCTGCGAAATGCGGACAAGGGAGGGGAAGGGAATATGTGTCTGATGGCGGCATACCACTGGAGGTGGCGGAAATGGCAGCTGATGATCTTCCGGATGTGGATGCTGTGGGATGGTAGGTGAGGACAAAGAGCCCAAAGAGAGAGAAGGACAGTTGGACAGACAAAAGAGTTGCTAACGATCAGGCTGATAGGGTGAGTAGTTGTTAATGGGACTTGATCATTAGCAAATCCTTAGTCTGTCCAACTGTCTTTTTCTCCCTTTGGGCTCTATCCTATCGTTTACTCCCTACCCCACCCACCTCCCTATTTCCTGCATATAAACTGACATTTTCCCAGCCACCACCAGTTCTGAGGAAGGGTCACCAGACCCAAAACATTAACTCCGTTTTTTCCTTCACAGATGCTTCCAGACCTGCTGAGCTTTTCTAGCAACTTTGTTTTTGTTCCCGACTTACAGCATCCGCAGTTCTTTCGGTTTTTTATTTAAAATGATTTCTGTGATGGTGATTACTCCTAATACTGGGCGTGTCTTTTAGCAACATGCAGGCATGCATAACCATGGAACTTTAGATATTTCCCTGGACAGCCTTCTTTTTTTAGCAAAGGTTAATCAATCTAATAGAAGCATTGTATTTGCAACACTATTTCACCATATATCTAATAAATGATGTCCAGTAAGCATTTAAACAATAGCAATTTATTACTGACAAATAATTTACAGAGCTGAATACTACATTAAAGCAAAGTCAGTCGAGTACAAACAATCTATAATAAACTAAAATTCAAAATGTTAATAGCTCCCCACAGACTGACTTCTGAAATTAATTGCGTATTTTAATGGGTTTTTAGTGTGTTATCTTTAGATAATAAATTCCAGGTTATGAAATACTCAACCCTTTAAATTTTGTGGGCATATTTATTTATTTAAATGTGCTGTTTCTAAGTGACAGTAAGTCGTACAATCAGTAAAATAATAGCGAAGCATGATCCTCTCAAGGCCGTCTACAACAAATGATCAAGGCAGGCAGGCTAGCCCTTCTCTGGGTATGTCGCACAAGGCATCAAAAGGGACCACACATTGTGTGCTGACTTCTTTTAAGCTAGACAGGAACGTAAAAATGTACAAGATGAGAAAAGACCATTTCGATCAGTTGAGTTGACCCTACAGTTCAAAAGCGGGATCCACATTTCACTGTCTATAGCTTAGAATTAATTTTTTTTTCATGTGGTCAGCACTTAGTTAAAACTACTGAGGTTTTCAACCCCAGTTGATTTACTGGGTTGATCCAAACTTTCATCATTTTCTGTCTGAAAGATTTGTAGCTAATTTTGCTCAGACAGACTCTTGCTGTGATACCAGTAAGAATCCTACCAAATTGAATGGGGAAGGTGAAGGATTTGGTTGTGCTAGGTTGCTGGTAATTACATGATTGCTCAGTTTGCCTTTAAGATGGCTAAATCTTCCTTTGTTTCATACGAAACAACAATCCAAAGACATCAGACCAAAAACTGGTTCACAGCTGGAAGTCATGGTCTCCTGACAGGGAATTTCTGATTCCTTGACTTAATGAGGATCCAGCATATCACTGGAGCCCGGCACATTAAATAGGATGAAGCATACCGGCCTCCAGCTTCACAAAGATGATTACTCATGGAAGTATAGCAAGCAGAAACAGAGGAAGTGGACTGGACTTTCTGAAGAGTTTTTTGTTTTTGAAAACAAGTTAATTATTTGGCCCTCTGCCACTGAGGCTTATGGAGACAGGGCACTATAGGATCATTAGATGGCTTGGAGAATTTATTCTCCAAATGACAAGCTGGTCTTCCAGGTTATGGAAAGGACCAGTGAGATACATAAATTAGCCATATTCCAGCTGTTCCCACAAAACCCATCAGAACTAGCTCCAGATAGCAATAGAGGGCACACTTTCAGCATGAAACCCAGGACTGTCACTTACGGATCAGTCTGTCATCCTATCATATGTTTCTGGTTATTGCAATTGCAATTGTTTATGTATAACTGCTCAATTCAAGGTACAATGCCACAATCTAAACAATTGTATAAGCTTAGATATAAAAGGTACTGCAGATGCTGGAGAATCCGAGATAACAAGGTATGGGGCGTATAAGCTTATTTGTCTTTCACTGTGTAACATGATCACTGATGAATATAACGTCGAACAGGCACTGCTACTTTCCTGTCTGTCATTCTTACCACTTTTGCTCCAACTGATCTGAATTCAGCATGAATTCAACCTAGTTTGGACTACTAGTGTATGTATCATTTGAACAATGAGAGTCCTGTGAGAAAGAGAGAATACCACAATGTGGCGGAGAACAAGCTCCAAAATGCTGTAAGGCAGTGCCGTAGGATTAGTGCAGGATGTATATGGAATGGAAAGTTCCTCAAATCATAGAGAACCTCCAAACAGGTATTGTACATGCAGTCGAAGCAGATAGCAGTCAGGGTCACTGACAGCAGTGTAGGTCCAAAGATATTGTTGTTGTGCTAAACATTTTTGATTATTTCACATGACAACCAGTACATTGATTACATTTTCAAATGCCACATGTTCTGCAATTGAACCTCCGGGCTCATTGAAATCATTGCTAGACTCATTCATCAATGAACTATTCCTACCTCACTTACCAACAGTCTCTACCAAACATGACACAGCTCACATTCATGGCTTCACCTCACTCTCGTAAACTTTGAACTACCTCAAGTCTCTCATGAAATCTCACAGCTTGAATGCATTGGCAGACCTTCAAATATGATAGATCCACAAGCTTAGCAGACTGCACCACACACCAAAAAAAACTTAATGACACACTTTTCTCCTTCCAGGACAAAGTGATATGTAACCTCAAGCAATTCTAGTAATAGATCCTTGCCCTGGTAGAGGAGACAGCTTTTTGAAACCTTTGAAGAGACCTATATCTAAAGCAGTTTCTCATATCCCACGTTTTTCTAAGCCCACAATTTCTTATTATTCACATTCTGTAGATGGTGTAAGTATGCATCTCTAGGTTTCCTCCATTCCCCTCACCACAGCCCTTTTACATTGATCATTTCAGTTACCCAAGAACTGTCACCTCGCCAGGCACTGGTGCAAGAGCAAGACATGGAAAAATGATAAACAGACTGGTGAAGAGGATGCATCAACTCACCTTCTTAAAATTGTAGCTACCAGCCCTGATTATGATAAGTGTATGCTTCAGAGGTGAGCTTAGAGGTGGCATCTGCATCTGTTGAAGTTCTGTATATATGGATTCTAAAGTCACGGCAGAGCTAAAGGATAATGTGGATGTCAGGCATGAGCTCATTGGAGGGTGACATCACAGTGGATTTCTGGTACAGGCATATTTGAGGTCTCTAATGGGGTAGCATACAGATAAAGGCTGATGGACATGCTCACAGAAATGTTTGGTGAATGGCAAACCTGCAGAAATCCTGCACCAAACAGTGGGGGGGGCAGGAGAAGGAATCTCTTAAGTATTCATTAAATGGCCCACAAGTGAGGTGGCTATCTAGTTAGATCATTGTGGAGTCAATAGACAGTAGGCATAGCTCCTTTCTCATGGCGTTCAATTTTACTCCTCCCTTGCTCGTCATCCCAGGCCCATGGGAAGTGAGGTGCATAAAATTCCAACTACTGTCTGAGTATTGCAGTGAAAACTTAGACTGAATTCATATGAGTTCACCTGATGCTGTGAATGCTCAGAGTGCTGCCTTAACTGCTGCAAATCCTAGTGTTCAAAAAGGCTTGCAGCATATCAGAGCAGACAAGCAATCCGTTCTCCTATTAGGAATACTGAGGTGCTATTCTAGGGGCAAAGACCAAGAACTTGTTATCTTCTCTCAAGTAAACAGCAATCAGCCTCATGCACACTTTGCTTAGTGTTGCCTTAATGCCTGTCAACTGTCTCCCCTCCCTGCTCCTCCTCCTCAGGTGTGGAGGTTAGGTGCATTGTTCATGCTAAATTGCCCATAGTGTTCAGGGATGTGTAGATTAGGTGGATTCAGGGAATGGGTCTGGATAGGATGCTCTGAGGGTCAGTGTGGACTTTTTGGGCCAAAGGACCTGTTTCCACACTGTAGGGGTTCTATGGAAAATGCTTTTCATCAATTGCTCATTACAACACTGGCAAACTTAATATTCCAGCAATGGCATGTGCTTGTTCTGTCTGCTTTCTTCTGGAACAAGTGAATGAAACATACAAGTCTCTTTTTGCATTCAGGGACAAAAAGCCTATACTCCTTACTTGCCACTTATCAGAGCAACCATCAATGATTACCAGGTCTTATTCATATGAACATGGACTGTGTCAGTCTCTAAGGACACCTGAATATTGTGCAGTCATCATTGAACATCTCAACTATTTTGTTATGATGGAGAGATGTTCATTAATGAAGCAGCTGAAGATGTTTGAACCTCGGTTACAAACCTGAGGAACTCCTGCAGAGATGTCCTGAACTAAGGTGGTAGACCTCCAATAATCACAATAATTTTCTTTTGTGCCAGAAATAACTCCAACTAGCGGAGAGTTTTGCCCCGATTGCCATTGATTCCAGCATTTTTTATTCAGGCTCGTTGATGCCATACGTGGTCAGAATTTGCTTTGAGGATGATGCTAAGGGCAGTCAATCCCATATCACTTCTTGAGATCAGCTTTTTTGTCGTAAATTGAAAGAAGGCTATAACAAGGTTAAGAGCCAAATGGTACTAGCAGAATCTAAACTGGGCATCAGTGAGCCAGTTATTGTTAAACAAGTGCTGCTTGATAGCACTGTTGATAACCTCTTCCATCATTTGACTAATGATGGAGAGTAGACAAATGAGGTGGTAATTGGCTGGGTAGGATTTGTTCACGGTACATACCTTTGTAATTTTCCAAATGAGTGGGTAGGCGCCAATGTTGTAGCTGTGCTGTAACAATTTGGCCAGAGGCGCAGTTTTTATTTATTTATTTATGGGATGTGGACATCACTTTTAGGCAGCATATATTGCCCATCCCAGAGGGCAGTTGACAGTAAACAACATTGGAGAGGGTCTGCGGTCACATGTAAGACAGACCAGGTAATTATGGCAGTTTCCTTCCCTAAAGGACATTAGTGAACCAGATGGGCTTTTCCAACAATTGGCAACGGTTTCATGGTCATCACTAGATTCTTATTTCCAGGTATTTTTTATTGAATTCAAATTCTGCTGTGGTGGGTTTCGAGCCCAGAACATTATCTTGGTCTCTGGATTAACAGTCCAGTGATAATAACAGTGGGCCATCGCCTCCCCACTTCTGGAGTGCAAGTCTTAAGTCCCATTGGTAGAATGTTGTCAGGGCCCTGTTGATTTCAGGCGTATTATATTCACAATTACCCAATATAGGCACTTGATAATTTATAGCAATTTCCTGATTGTTTATTAAGTTTGTTAAGACACAGCAGTTTAGATATAATGCATGTGTTAAATGGACAAAGAAAAGCAAGCAACCACAACAATTTGGGATGGTTCACTGATACCTGATGGCAAACAGTTGTTCGCCCAGAATTAGCTGGTCTCCTTAAAGTTGTGAAGGCAGCATCCTGCTCTGTAGCCACGATATTAGGGAACCCGTTGCTGTGTTTTCCTAATCCTTTTCTGGTCCACCTTCTATCCAGATAAGACAGCTTACTGACGAAAAGTTTTGCTTACAGTTCAACAGTTCAAGGGGTCAATGGTTCAAAGCACCAAAACCTTTTAACTCAGTGACAGTCAATCAAAAATTGACGATAACTAACCTGAAAATGGTTGAAGATCTCTATAAGTACTTGTGGTGGCATAAAATCCTTCCTACTACTGAATAAATTGATTGGTGCTATGGATACTTAAAAAGAATACATTACTGCAGAGATGATGCAAAATAGCACTCCAAGCATCAAATCACTAACTGAAGTCACAATCTGTCTAATCTGCATACTTTTGTTGCATGCTCATACTGTTCATTCTGATCACTTCCTCAAAATTATCATTGGGCACTACCTGCACCAGAGCTGTACTTGGTCTAAAAATCAGTTTGGAACAAAAAGGCTCCTATACCACTTGAATGAGCAATCAAATTTTGTGGCTGTACAGTTTGCCTTTGTAATCATGTCGGAGTGCATTTTATGTGAAAATTATGGCTATATTTCTGGATCAGAAAATGGGAAGCAACATTAGCAAGAGTTGGCTACAACGATTAAAAAAATCATTCCTGTAAAGGTATTCCTAAAAGCCATGTTTTATTCAGCTTTGTTAGAGGTGTCGTCTGAAACAAATCATCCCCTTCAGGGATCTCTTGCTTTTATCACTTCTTTCCTTGGTTTACTCTTTGCCTGAGGAGATGGTACCATATTTGTCATAACTCCTTTGCAGATTTTCAATGAAGTTAGAATATTTCATGCTGAGTCTCTCAGGAATGTTCCATCTACTTTATTTATTATTCTCAGATAACAGTTAGAAAATATTAGCTTATCTCTTCAATAGAAATAGGCACTCTGTTTCAAAAATGTTTCCCATTAGAACAAGGTTCACACACACTTTTGCTTCAGCAAGCAAGGACAACCAATTTTACAAGTCGATGTCAAACTATGTATATAAAATGATGGGTTAGTTAAAATAAGTCCTTATATACTGAAAATCAGCAGAGATTGATGCTGGTATCTATATGACACTGCCGATCAGTCTCAAAATCTTGCTCTTTGATAGAATGTAGGATTAGATTTGTCCTTAGACTCAAAGACTATTGCTTATGATAGCTTTGTCATGTCAACCCATCAGACCTGAGTCAATTTTAGCCTTGATATTAAAGATGCACGAGCAGAATGCCGTAGATGTGTGATAAACACTTCCAAGGCCAGTAATTATTCATCTATTCCTTGTAATATTCAGTGTGCTGCTCAGGTAAATCCTGAAAATAAAAATGCTTTCCCTTATTTTATGTTGGCCATAACATTTTGGAAACTGTTTAATGAAATATTTGAGAGAAAGTTAATTTTAAAATGCATCCCTACATAAATGTTTAACATATTACACAACAAAATAATATCAGCTGATATTGGAAATGAAAACTAGTGGATTTGAAAATTGTCAATCCTTCAATTATGGTAACTTCAATGGTCATGTCCCAGAATAGTCTAAATATATGCTGCTTTGCGTAGTTTGTGTGTTGATGGTCACAGAGAGCAAGTAATGAGGGAAGGGAAATGAAGCAAAGTTCTTCCTTCATTTAGTTTGTTGTTTGATGCAAAGTGCACTCTCTTTAAGATGACCATGCATTTGTCCCATAATAACATCCTCTTGTGACCATTTGTAAATATATATGTGCCCGAATAAACTGGTTTAGCACAGTGATAAAAGGTACTGCAGATGCTGGAGAATCCGAGATAACAAGCATGGGGCTGGATGAACACAGCAGGTCAAGCAGCATCATAGGAGCAGGAAATACTCATTTTTTTTCTGATGAAGGGTTTAGGCCCGAAACGTCAAGTTTTCCTGCTCCTATGATGCTGCTTGACCTGCTGTGTTCATCCAGCCCCATGCTTGTTATCTTGGTTTAGCACAGTATTGATTTTATGAGTGATACATACTGTTTTACACTGCCCTACAAATATATAACATTTGGTAATGTGACGAGATTGTGAATGTCCCAAGCTAATTTGCATTGCATAAGGTTTCAGCAAGCCAGTGGAGAAATTGTAAGTTTTTGTTTTTCCCTAATTAATAGCTTTAGAAACCTGGTCTTTATGGAAAGGATGTTTTCACATGCGGGCTGACTGATATTTGAAAATGGCTGTATTGACAGACATTATTGGAAGATGGGGTGAGTACAGTCATGCTCCAGATTCTTTTGTCATACGTGTGATTGGCTTGAGATAGTTTTCACTTCTAGTAATGGATGTTCCCAATATGCTCACTGTTAATCAGGCAGTGGCAGAAAGGAAAAGGGTGATATTTCTGACTGAAGCAGGCCTAGAAAAGTATGAAATACTCAGAAGTTTACTTGCCCCTGCTAAACTAAAATATACTCCACTGTCAGACATTTTATAGAAGCTTGAGCAGCACCTAGAGCCCCAAGCCATTGAAGATTGCAGTGAGCTATCAATTTGGAACAAGGTATTAGGTACTGGATGAGGACATTGAAAAGTTTATTATGGTTTTGCAAAAGTTTGATACCTGAATGCAGCCTCTGAAGTCAGTCTGTATGATGTGCAGTAATTGACAGCAGTGGCTTCAGTCAGCACTGTGAGTTATAGGGAACATTAGGGAAGCTGTTTCTTCAGTAACGTCAATGGGGCATATAGCCAATTGATTGGTGTCCACAGCCGACTCTTTGTTTACAAAATGGGCACCAATTCAAAGAATTGACTGCAGCTCTGATGGAATAGAAAATGGAATAGATCCTGTATTCTGGCTTTCAGATGCTAGGGGTCAAGATGCAGGCTGATGCTTTCAGCACTTTTGGGATCTGATTACAGCTATCATTTATCAACCATCCGTTTACCATTGACCAGGACCCAATAGGACATGGCAGTTGGAGAGTCCTTGAGGTTTCTAACTCTTTAAACCACATCATACGATGATTATATCAATTCACAAAAAGGATGTGACACCAGTATATTTGTGCCAACTTCCAGCGTAGAATGGGCCTGTTATCTTGATGCTTCCTTTGTAATCAGGAATTATACACCAGCTAGAAAAATGGTAAATTTGAGCTGGAATACTTCACTGATGATGCTCATATCTCCACAGTCAGTTCTACTGTACCCAAGTGCTGCCCTGGCAGGTCACCTGACCAGCTCTCTTAAAGAGGCAGCACCCCCAATTACATACATAACAGGGCCCTTCTCATCACCATCACTCAAAAGGAATTGCTTTATTCCCACCTTTCAGAGTACAGCGTTTCAGCTTGGACATATATATATCCAAGGGAAGCATGGAGATACATCCAGGTGTAAACAACTTTTATTTAGTTATTTTTGATGCATGCAGTAGATTGCAGAAATGAAGAGATATGTTTTGAATGGTTTAGACTTGAACACATTTTTCAGGAGAATGGAATTATGGTGGTGGTGACAAAGGCAGACAGTTAAATGGAGAAGATAAATTTCCCTCATGGTTATTTGTAGGAAAGGTATTGGCTTCCTGAGGGAAGAGGAGAAAAAAGATGTTGATGTTCAAGGAATTTCCATCAAATCTTTCTCATGATCAGGTATTCCAAAACATTCACATCTAACCAATTACTGTTATAGTTTGTGATGCTAAAAAAAGCACAATATCTGTTTATAATTCAATTATTATTGAAATGTATTCAGAATTGCAGAGTCTGGCCGGGCCACAAACCTCTGGTCATTAAGGTCGTACAAGCTTTCATTATAGGCCATTCAAACATTATATTTTGAAGCATCGTAGGGCACCAAAGAAAATATATAGTTTTAATTTAGTTTTTTTTCCCCCAGTTTGCTTTCTTTTCTCTTTATATGCTTGCAATTGTAAAATCTTGTTTATCTAGACTAGTGCTTTGGGTGTGAACCCTCTTGAGAATTGTTATGTCAGTACCAACAGAAGAATTTACATTCTGTAGTAATTTCAGTTACTTACACAATTCTTATCTCAACTTTGGCACTGTCAACTTTCTGTGAAAACTGTCCTTTTTTAAACTGCTCACAAATCTGTCCATAATGCTGCCTTTTGAAATACTCCAAAATTACACTGGGCTGCCAGACTGCAGTCGGCAAAATAAGATGTGATTCTGCGATTGGACAACTCTTGCTGGATAATCCAGACTGTGCAAAGAATTACACTGACAACCAATTTAGCGTTATTCATTGGGTTGGTAGTGTTGCATACCTGCAAGTACTGGAAGCTACGCTTATTAATGCAAAAGGCCCTATTCTTTGCAGACTGATTGACAATATGCACACATTGAGAAATTTCCAACTCAACAAAGCAAGTAAAACCCATTTGCTTGTTCTTTCTCAGGACAATGATATGACTAGTTGCCCACCTCATTGCAAATAAATGTTGATCTTTATCCCCCTTTATTGGTATTCTTGTGTAGTTATTTATATAGTTTTTTTTGTTTATTGCTTTAGTATTGATATTCTTGTCCTGATGATTGCAAGATGAAAAACATCAACAGAATATGCCTTTTTTCAGCACTATGCAGGTTCTGGACTGTCAAATGACTATTTGTAATCCACATTCCTTTGACTTTGTATGAGCCATCTTCCGTAAAGATAT
The DNA here is from genome assembly GCA_024137785.1 of Ginglymostoma cirratum. Lineage (NCBI taxonomy): Eukaryota > Metazoa > Chordata > Chondrichthyes > Orectolobiformes > Ginglymostomatidae > Ginglymostoma > Ginglymostoma cirratum. The sequence goes on along the minus strand of JAHRHZ010000019.1, from coordinate 45,673,990 downwards.
TCTATTTTCTTAGAGGAAAAAATATTTGTTTTGAGTCATGTAGATGAAAAAAAAATGTTGTTGAAGGATATCACATTGAAGATGTATCAGTTAGAGAATACAAAGCAGGATGTTAGAGCAGGAACTCGTCTATGGGTTTCATCTTGACCTCCCCTTTTCCATCATCATTCACACTACCTTCATCATTGCCATTATCCACAAGATAAACATTCCATCATTTCTCCTCCTCATTTCTACTTCACTATAATAATCATTTTTTTCTTTATTCATTCACGGGATGAGGGACCACTGGCCAGGCAGCATTTATTGCCCCTCCCTAATTGCCCAAAGAGCAGTTAAAAGTCAACCACATTACTCTGGGTCTGGAGTCATGCGTAGGCCAGACCAGGTAAGGATGGCAGAGACAGTAGGAACTGCCGATGCTGGAGAATCTGAGATAAAACGTTGTGGAGCTGGATGAACACAGCAGGCCGAGCAGCATCAGAGGAGCAGGAAAGTTGACGTTTCGGGTCGAGACCCTTCTTCGA
>JAHRHZ010000019.1:45645542-45673063 GCA_024137785.1 Ginglymostoma cirratum | reverse complement strand
TAATGATCAAATTTGTGAACCAATGGAAATGAGGTTGAAATCTTATGTTTACCACCTTGTAGGGTTATTGAATCAAGCACAGTCTGTGATGTACAAATTTTAATGTGACCTCTATAACTTTCAAAATGCTAGAAAACTAGCATTGGAATTTTCATAGTGCTATTAAACTATTGGAGCTGGTAGTAGAATTTCAGGAGGTACTACTGAACCCATTATAAATTGTAGAATCTACCAAATTACATAGAATCATATAAAATATGTAAATACAGTATTCAACACTACAGATATGCTAAGAATGGAGATAGAAAATGTGTATTGGTAGTTGGTGTCAAGTGAACCAAATGGAATAGTCATACCACGATGCAGTGGCAATAACAAAGTGTGATGTGATGTGCCGGTAAACTGAGAAGATCAGATGAGAATGCAAATTGGGCAGAAAATATAGGAAGAGAGAAAGAAGTCAAGTGCTGTAGAAACATGTTAAAAGTTCTGCAAAGGAGGAAGTGACAACAATAGAAGAGGTTGACACTGAGTGAAAAGGATAACAGCCAGTCAAGAATCAAGCAGCAAATCTCACAGTGCCAGACCTTAATGTCCTTATATACTGGAGACATAGTGCACAGTGAGAGATGATCTGTTTAAATCTGGTGGAATGAGATCTATCCAGGACACGATATAACCTTGTAGTAGAGGTGCATAACAATACATGACCTACCCTGAACCTTTGAGCCTTGAGACTGCTTTTCAATTCGAGAAAATGTTTAAAGAGCTCATCAGAGCATTTTGTAAGGTGAGCAATGATCAAAGCAGCACTAAACATGGATAAATACTCTTTTAATACTCTCTACTGGCATAAAGCCCATTTGTGCTCATGACTATTTTTCCAATAAAATTGCTGGACAAAAGAATGTGGCCCTATCTGATTTCCATTTTTCACTTCACAGTTTTCAGAATCAATTTTTACTTCAGCTGCTGTCAAGCAGCCATTCTTGATAATAAACAACTAAAATTAGTTTGTTCATAGACATTGGATTGAATGCAGGAGATGGAATTTACTGCAATATAACAGCTAACCAGGGTATACAGCCCGGCTACTTCGCTCCCTAAGGGTTTCTTGCACTGAAGATTGAAATGTTCTTGCAAGCACAGTACAAAAGATGTTTAATACAGGTTTTTCTGGTATACAAAGGAGCATCTGCAACCTTCTGTTCCATGCGGATGGAGGAAATGTTAGCAAATTTTAAGCCTCTTCATTTTATAGCTGACAGAAATGCCTTACAAAACTGCATCTATAAAAAGTATGCATTTTTCAAGTTAGTAAATGAGGTTTTTTTTGTCATGGACACTTGTGGTAAACAAACAAAACACTGCATTATGGCTGAAAAATATCTTGACATTCTGTGCATGCAGTGCCACAGCTGGTATCTACTCTGCTACATGACGTAACTGTTCATATCTAATTATGATTACTTAACTAAATCACATGATTTCCCCATAGGAAAGTGAAGCAATTGTGAATTTACAGCTGCAAATCCCAACAAAAGCAATTGATTGGTGAGAGGAGAGTTTTGTAATGTCACTGTCTAAAAATGGAGGCTTGATTCATGTATATAGGAGAACACCTCATCTTACTGAATCTCTTTGAAAGTAAACATGAGCAATACAGTGGAGGATTATACTGTCACACATAAAAAGGGACTATGGCTCTTGCAAAATGAGAACTGTCAGAAAGCTAGGGGATCTGAATGTGATACCAATGTTGAAAAAGCTCGTTTCCCTTCAAGTAATGCTGTTTTAGTGTAGAAAGCATTTGTTAATAAAAATACCAGGTGAATGTTTGCCGTCGAGAATAAGATAAAAACAGACTTACATTTATTTACTTTTGCAGATTAGACACTTTTCCAATATAGAAAACACAGCAACCAACTTGCATTCAGTGACTCCTACAAAGAGCAAATTGATAACAATCAAATGAACTGCTTCAGTGATGTTGAGTGAGGAATAAAAATTGGGCAGAACTTCCCAAAGGAAACTCGCATCCTCTTCTTCATAATAATGCCTAAAAAAAACTAGGCAGGGACTTGGTTTAACATCACATTAAGAACATCTTAGTGTACCAGTCAAGGCTGAGCCAGTATTATGTGCTCAAGTCTTTGAAAGAAGACTGAACCCACACTTTGCAGTACCACTAAACCATGGGTGAAACAGTATGGCATCAAAATCCTGCCATCTACTTCCCTAAGACTGTGGTAATAGGTCTCCTTAGTGCTTTGATGCCACTGAACAACTTGTCAGACCACAACAGAGTGCAGCTAAGAGTCATGGGCAAACTAGGTAGTAGCTTTTTTTCCACAACGGTCACTGCAGTGTAATTTAATCTTTGTGTCAATCTGATAACACCCTGATTAATTTTATTGACACCAACATTTTAGTCCAGAGATTTTGAAATTGAATTTAAATTTGCAGATTGCTAGCATGGAATTTGAACTTGTATTCTCTCAATTACTCATCCAAAAAAAAACATGTGATCACTAAACTGAAAACCGAAAAGAATTGGTGTTGTAGACATGATTTAATAAAAACTAGATATGCTTCTATGCTACTTTAGACACAATGCTAAAAAAAATTGATTTCTGTACTAACTATTTGTTTTCCTTTGTTCATTTACCTGGGTTCATCCAACTCCCATTTCAATACTTAGGGAAGTATCATGGCATGTAGTTGGCACAGGACATTAATGTAATCACAACAATTAAGTCCTGTGTGCAAGGATATGCAGCCTTTCAGAAAAGCTAAAGCAGAACTGGGCCTAGTTTCTCACTGATCAAATGTCAGTGCATTCATAAAATATTGCGCGATTCTGATGATGTCTTCCTTCCCAAAAATGAAAAGCTGGCTTTATTTAACATAATAGGAATGTAGGAGCAGGATTAAACCACTCAGTCCTTCAAGGTTTTTCCACCGTTTAATACATTCATAGCTGATCAAACACTTCAACAGTGTAGCCATAACCCTTTATACCATTGATGTTCAGAAACCTATCAGTTTGTACTTTAATCATTTTCAGAGACTGAGTTTCCACAGCCCTCTGGGACAGAGAATTCCAAAGATTCACACCCTTTGATTAAAAAACAAATTCTCTACACTAAAAGGCCTATCCCTTTTTGAAAAATTTTGCTTGGTTCTAGACTCCGCAGCCCGGCGAAACATCTTACTTGCATCTACCCTGTCTATTCCTTTAGGTACTCTGTCGGTTTCAATGAGATCACATTTCATTCATTCTAACTCGAGATAATACGCGCCCGGTTTTCCCAATCTGCTTTCATAGGACAGTCCCACCATCAAGTCTGATGAAATGTTATGGCATTCTGTATATAGCAATAATATCTTTCCTTAGAAAAACATAAAATTAATGAGCTTGAGACACAAATTGGTGATTGCGGTAGAGGACTAATTGCACTCATAGCTACATTTCTGAGCCTCTGTGGGATGACCATTCTGGGGTCCAAAATACTTAGCAAGGATAGACCTAGAAAACATAGAGGAAATTTACATTGTCCGCCAAAGAATGGAATCTGAGCAGGCCCTGCACAACGGGGGCTATGGTAAGAAATCTGGGAGAGTCACATGCTTCTGCATTGTAATGCCATACTTTGGAGTACATCAGCACCTTTCATTGCAAAGCTGCTGCAAGGACACTTTGAATTCTTGGATAGGCAGCCAGCTCATCAGTTGGAGTAGGCTGTATTTCAGGGCTGCTCACTTGCTCTCTTCATGCTTATTCTCTTTGTACTGACCTGAATGCTCCCAGCACTTGTCTTGCCTTGCCTGGTCTTATTGCGTTTTTGACCCATCTGTCAGAATGTGAAGGCTTACAGTAAAACTGTATTGCCTTGCTATTCACCACTGATATGAAGCCAGGCAGCTCAGCATGGTTTTCAGCAGTCAGTAGTCAAGGGGGTGGAAACATCACTGTGTGCGCAGGCTGGGGAAGGGGATTGTGGTAGGTGAGAGCAAGTGGGAAAAGGTGTTGCATGTAATAGTGAGAGAGGTTGTCTATAAGCTTTGATGGTAGATGTGTGCAGTTACAGAGATAGAGCAAGCGTGATGTAACAGCAAGAAGCTTGAGCCATTTATTCAGACAAAGTGGCAATAATTCACCTTCTTCCTGCATTTTTGGGCATTTTTCAAGATTGTAGAGACCGTAACGACCAGGATGTTAACCACACTCCAGGCTGGCACGGTCTGGTAATGCAGTTTCCTCTGAGAACAGTAAATGGCAAAACAGGAGATAAGAAATTTGGCAAAGAATGTACTGATTAGTCAGAGAAAAACTGAAAAATAGCACGGACGTGCTAATAGGTGTTTTTAATTATCTACATATTGACTGAGTTAGGAATAAATGGCAAAAACAGACAATTTGACTGTTAATACAATTGATTCTTTTTAAGGAAAAATCTTTCCAACTCCATCCCACTCCACGTCTTCTCAAAAGTCCTTGAATGTGTTGTTGCTTCCCAAATTTATGCACAGCTTTCCCATAAATTCTGTGTTTAAATATTCCAAAGCCCCCTTACCATAGCACTGGAATTGCCCAAAACGCATCATAATTAACATTCTGTATAACGGTGACGATGGAGGGAATATCATGCAAGAAGCATGATGTTCAGTGTGACTTAACGAGAATGATGTAATGTTTTAATTTTACAAAAAAATGGATTGCGATGCAATAAAACATCAGCAGCACACAAAAATCTCATGGTACTCACTTCATGATCATTAAAAGATGGCGCGCACCTGTCAGCGTAGTGTTGTTGTAACAAATGTCTGAGGGCTTACTAGCTTTCCTTTGTATATCAAGGGAAGGGAGCAGCTTGCTTGAGCAACCATCAAGGATAGGTAGGTAATGAGGGCCTCTGTGGTTTGAGGCCAGGAATATCAAGAAGTGAATTGCGAAAGGCCTAATATCACAGATGTATAAGGAGCAGAGGTTTTGCTGTTGACTCATGGTCAGAAAATGAGAGACCTAAAAGATGGGGCGAGTACTGTCCACATTGTGGGTCCATCTCAGGTTGTTGGCTGGCAGAATCTTTATATCGCTTTGGGTCTAATTATTCCCACTGAGACTGATCTCAGAAAACATCCTTTACAATGCATAGAAGGGAGGGCTAGTTGAGTTTGCAAATTCATCCATATCCATCCAGTGATGTGTACAACATTAAATACTAACATATAACATAGTTTGACCAAAAATTTTAAAAGACACTGCTTCTTCTACAAATGTCCATACCTCTCCTGTAACTAACAATCGGTGTCAACCATGATGCATGATAGTGCTTTTAGCTCTATGACTCAGAAAGCTTCAACAAATAATGATGATGCACATATAAATAAGGCAAAACTAACATAATGTGAACAATTTTCAAGCAAAATTTGAATCTTCCATAATTGGGCTTTCAAGTCTTATGTTAATAACATTTGAGTTAGGCAGGAATGTTTCAATTCTAATGCAGAGCTTCCCTGTTTAACCAAAAGCCTATTTTATTCCATGCTTATATCTGCCACTTTATTAGATGATGGTGGGTTTCAGCAATAAGAAACATCCCCTATTGCTGAATCACTGTGTTTTCCATGCACACCACCAACACTTAGAATTTTAATTGTAATGGCATGAGAAAAGGTGAAAGAGAGAGAGCATTGGTGGAGCACAGTACCAGATATGATTGTTAAGGTAAGTATGGGCTATCAAATTTTAACTTTCAAGATGGGTGCAGTGGTCATCTGATCACAAATTAAGGCACATTTCGTGAGATCCATGTGGAACTCTCCTACTTTAAGAAATTTGTATCTTCTGCTCAAGCCATATGTGCATGAGAGTTTCACATATCAGAAGGTGAAAAGGGTCCCCTGCCAGTTAACAAACTTGGAAAGACAGTGGAGCTACAGTCTGGAATACACAGTAGACTATATTTCAACAGCTATTTTCAAGTAACAGAGCAGATAGATTAATATGGATTCATAACAGTACAACCTAGAAGGCTTTCTCTCTCTTTCCCCACTCGGTTCTCTTATCATTTTGGAAAATACTGCTCACTGAAAAAGTACCTTCTTGCTATTGCTGCAGATACAAGTCAACAATTAACCATCTGTGGCCTTAGCTTTAAAAGCTAACATATCAAAATTCCAAGGATCACTAAACTGCATATTCTTATTTCTTCCTGTCTGTACCGGATAGACTCACTTTTAAACTTATTACCTGTATCTGTGTGTGTGTATTTGATATTGTGATTGTATTAGTTTTTCACAAGGTGAACTAATAAAATTACTTTTCGTTTGACTGAAGAAATCTTAGTAATTGGTTCCTACATGTTCTGGAGATTTATATTTTAATTGAAGCCTAATAACTGCATGTATACCTGCAATCAGCCTAGAGGGGTTTAAAAATGTGGAGCTTATTCTTTCTGATTTCATCATAACAATGACTTTGGATATCGAACACTGTTGATAAAACCCCTGTCCATGTGTGTACTATCTCTCCTTACCCTCTCAAACTGTCAGCAGACGTTGACATGATTGACCACACCATCCTTCTGCAAGAACTTTTATCACAGAATCACTATTTCTCCCCACTGCTGCAACATTAACCCTGGAGCCATCTTTGATATTTTTCTATTCCATAGTTACACACCGTCCCTTGGAGACACTGTCAACAGACAGGTTCTTGAAGTATGCTGACAGCACTCACCTCTATCTCAACAATCATTTTCTTGATTTTTCTGCTGATATTGTGTTGCTGAACTGATTGCTCTACACCCACTTTTAGCTAAGTTCCTTTCTTTTTTCAGTATAATGTCATCATATTTGGCACTGCTATAACCAATATATCCATACCATGGGTTCCATTTCCATCCTCATCACTTTTCAGATGGGCCAGAGTGCACTCAGCATCAGTGACCTATTCAATACTGAAGTGAATTTCTGAACCAATATCCCCTCCATTAAAAAAGATAGCCCTTTTCCCACAAACATAATATTACTACTTTTCTCCCCTTCGTCAGACCATATGCTACTGAAATCCTCCTCTGTGTCTTTGTTATGTTTTGACATAACTATTCTAATGCTCTTCTGCCAAACCTGCTATCCTCAATCCTAATTGATCAGTCTTGCTTTGCTTCTTCAATTTACTCCTGGTGCCCTCATGTGTCCCATATAAAATTCTGATCTATCTGTTTAAATCCCTTCATGATTTCATCCTTCCCTTTCATTACAGCCATTTCCAGCTGTGTAAACTCCTTTACCATAAACTCTATTCTTCTGAATCTTGTACCATCTACTTCCCTTTCATCTCTCAGTTTATACCATTCCTTCAACCATTTGACCACAAGCTCATGAACTTACTTCAGAAGTGTGTCTAACTCCCTTGTATATTTCAATTATAAATTCCAGTTATTTAATTAAATTTTTATTTGCCTTTTGGAGTTTCTCCTTCTTCAGCATCCACTATTCTTTTTGAAGTAATGCCTGTGAAGTAACTTAAGAGTTTTACACAATAAAGTCACTATATTCATACAAGATGTAGAAAGGATTATGTAGCGTTATTGCTTAGATTCCAAAGCAATTATACCTTTAAGACAGTTACATAACATCACAACAGTTAATGTTCCACTACAGAAATATTCACCTTGCTTTCAGTCACTCACCGTGTAATGGAGTCAATGCAGTGTGTTAAGTAAGTCAGTTATATGTACATCAGGTACAGTAACATCAGTAAGCACAGAATCCAGACTATGTGTACGTTTGTGATATTAAAACAGTGTAAATGGTTGGTGTTGTTAATAAACTGTAAGACCTCTGTCTCAAAAAAATCCAATTGTGATATATGTTCCCTGAGCTAACGTAAAGAGAAGTACTTCAACTAAATCAGACTCACAGTGGTTTTTAACCCAATAAACTACATCAGTAGTGCAGCAGGTTTGTTGAAGGATTTGATCATAGCATTGGAATGTAGAATATGCTATATACTCAAATAAGAGACACTCTCTGTCAATAGAGCCAAAGCGAGGGAAGGATTGTGTAATCCTCAAATTGAATATTGGCCACCACACAGTGAAAATGAGAAAGATTTTGAAATTGGTAGCCAGTGATAGTTAAGAACAACAGAATATTGAGGGATAACAATTACTACAAAACAGAAAAAAAAATTATGGTACAAGATTCAAAATGGATTTTTTTTTTTTAAATAGGTCCCTGGCTCTTCCACGGATCAGTAGGCCTCTCGACAACAGGAAAGGAACATTATTTGATTTAGTTCTGGGCAATGATGTGAGACAATTGATGTTGTGAGAGTAAGGGAACAATTGGAACAAAGTGACCACAACAAAATTAGATTTCATGTAAAAGCAGTAAAGGATAATGAATGGTCAATGACGAGGTAGCTGCACTGGTAAAGTGCAAGGTTGAGTTGAGATAAATGGAGATTGGCCTAAAGCAAATGGGCAGGAAAGTACCAAATAGGTCAATAGATCAGCGGTAGAGATAAAATATACTGCATGAACATAGCCTGAAAGCTCATTAGGATGAGCAGCATGAAGAAAGCTGCTTGTTTTTGATCAAAAAAATCAATTTAATTAAATGTGCTTGGGGCCAGGTGAGAATTGAATTTGTCTGATGCCTGTTGTGGGTTGAAATTGTATCAAATTGCACAAACATAAGTGATGTATTTTTCCAGTCCTCATCAGCACTTTGTGTGTTTACCCACCTATCTTTATATTTATAAGCTGTACATATTGGCATGCTCAGTCAATCACTTTTATTTGACAGATTGAGCTTCAAAGCAACTGTCTATTCTTCAAAAGAATTCAAGTATATAGAAAACAAGCATTTTGTGTCTAGCTACTTGTTTTGCAGATGAATTAAGTTCCACCAAATTGTATTTCTGCAATTCATGCAATGACTGAATTCCTGTAAATTAAGGAATAAATTGCAATTTCTTTCTAGGATGTGCAAAAATGAATTTAAGAGTTTTTTCAGTGGTTAATTTGATAAATTATTTGAAATTATTCAGTATTCCAAGTCCTGTATTTTACAGGTCAGCATACTAACGACAGCCTGGATTTTGTTGTCAATGACAAGTGAATGGTACATTTTGTTTGTTATGGTTAAAGCATACAACAGACATTTGATAAGCTTTTGTGTGACGATTTATATTTATTTGAGAGCCATTGCTATGCTCCAATAGTGCATTTGAGACCAATATGAACAATTGAGACTAAATCCTGACTGATATATTGAGTTAGATTTTATGATATGCCATAATCCCTGCTCCAGTTTCGCTAAAATGTTAGAGGGTATCATCCCACAATCCCAAAGATTGCGTCTCAACAATATATCATCTCCAACTCTTACATTCAAATGTTGCTTGATTTATAGATGTTTTAATATCATTTACGTTAGAGTTTGATTTGAGATAGCAGCATGTGGCATTTGAACTCTGTCTGGATGGAGTTTATGATTAACTAATTAGTATTTATGTAAACATGGTAGTTTGAATGAGAGAGATAGTTCTTAGAGGCTCATTGTAATTTGTTCATATTGAGAGAGTTTTTACAAACGAATAAAGTAAACAGATATGCACTAGATTTTCATTTTGGCAGATCAGAGTTTGGTAATTTACTTGCAGGGGAAACCCCCATAACTTAGAAAAAAGGAGATGGTTTAGAATTGTCAAGAAACATGTTAATTCAGTGTAAGCAGTTTAGTTTGAAAGTTCCAGACCAGAAGTGTTTGGTTAAAACCCTGTGAAAATCTAAGCTTGTTTATATGAAGGGTCACAGAAGAGCTGATCAAATTCTGTAGACCCAGAAATTGAAACCTTCTTCAGTACTGAAGAGTTCAGTTGGAGCAGCAGCAGAAGTGTAGCAAGGCTGAATCCAGAGGAAGAACGTCAGAGGCGACATCATGATTCAAAAAGTGATATTGGGCAAATAGATTGACTGTTTAGAAATCAGCTTTCAAGACTGAGTAGATAATATTAGGAGGAACAGACAGTGTGAAGTCCTTATTTGTAGTTTATTAGGAACAAAGAGAGACAGAGGGAGAGAAAGAGTAATGGGCAAGGTTGAGCAATTAGTTCATAGTTTATTGTTTTTGGTTCATTAAATTCATAATGGCAGAAGAAGCCAACAATGTGGAATGCTCCTCCTGCAATATTTGGGAAATCAAGGGTGCTTCCAGAGTCCATGCTGACTGCATATGCAGTAAGTGTGTTCAGCTGAAGCTCTTGATTAGGACTGAAGCTGTGAATGAACTCACCATGGAGCATCCATAGTGCTGAGCATGTCGTGGATAGCATGTTCAGCAAGCTGGTCACACCACAAGTATCAGCTACGCAGGCAGAAAAGTGTTGGGTGGCCAAGAGAAAGACTCGTAAGTGCAGGAGCCCCCTTTCCCCAATCAAACAGATATACATTTTTGGTTACTGTTGTGGGTGATGGCCTCTGAGGGGAAAGCAGCAACAGCCAAGTATATGGCACCATGGTTGGTTCTGCACAGTCAGGGAGGAAAAGACCAGGAGAGCAAGAGTGGTTGCAAACTTGATTGTAAGGGGAACTGACAGGTGGCAACAAATGAGACTTTTGAATGGTATGTTGCTTCCTGGTACCAGGGTCAGAGATGTCTCAGAGCACTGCAGGCATTCTGAAGGGGGAGTGTGAACAGTCAGCAGTCATGGTATATGACATTACCAATGATACGGGTTAAAAGAATGAGGTCCTGCAGCAGGAAATTAGAGCGTTAGATAGTAGATTAAAGACGAACACTGCTAAGGTTGTAATCTTCACATTACGTCCAGTGCCCATGCATGACTGAGTAGAGGAATAGGAAGATGAACTTGAGGATAAAGGGATATTGTAGGAGCTTTAGATTTGTGGATCTGTGGGACAGCTTCTGGAGTAGGTCGGACTTGGACTAGCTGGGTGGCTTACTACTGAAATGGAATGGATCTAGTATCCTTGCTGGGACATTTGCTCATGCTGTTAGGGAGGTTTTGAACTGATTCGGCAGGTGGGTGGGTACAGAGTTGATGTAAAGGTGGGAGGAAGATGGAGAAGACATACGCAGAATAAGATACATGGGAGGTCTAGGATACTAAATTGTATCTGTTTTAATGCAAGAAGTTTGATTGGTAAGACTTATGAACTGAGAGCATTGATCAGCATGTGGTAATATGATACTGCTGATATCACTGAGACATGGTTGAAGGAAGGACAAGACTGGGAGCTCAACATTCCAAAGAACAGAAGTTACAGACAGGATGAGGGGTAACTAATTATTGATAAAGGAAACCATCACTGCAATAATGAGTGGAAATGTCATGAAAAGGTCATCAAATGAGGCCATCTGGGTAGAGCTTGGAAATAAAAAAGGGATGATTACCTTGGAGATAGTACAACTGCAGATGGTGGAGTAGGAGATAACACAGTGTGGAGCTAGAGGAACACAGCAGGTCAGGCAGCATCAAAGGAGCAGGAAAGTTGAAGTTTTGGTTCCCGACCTGAAACATTAAGTTTCCTGCCCCTCTGATGCTGCCCGGCCTGCTATATTTCTCCAGCTCCACACTGTGTTGGGGTGATTATCTTGCTTTGATCGTACTACAGGTTTCCCAACATCAGAGAGAGACTGATGAGCAGACATACAGACAAATCACAGAGAAGTATGAGAGAAACAAGGTTATAGTCTTTGGAACTTCAACTTTCCTAACATTAACTAAGATTGCATTAGTGTGAAAGGATCAGACGAAGAGGAATTTTAAAGTACATTCAGGAGAGCTTTTTGTGCCAGTATGCAAATGGTCTTACTAGAGATGGGGCAGTGCTAGACCTAATCCTAGGGTATGAAGCCAATCAAATGGTTGAAGTTTCAGTGGATGAGCATTTTGTGAACAGTGACCATAACTCTCTAAGATTCAAAGTCATTGTTGAAAGCGATAGGATAGTGCAGAAATTAAATGTCTAAACTGGGGGAAGGCCAACTTCAGTATCATTAGACACAATCTGTCAAACATAGATTGGGAGCAGCTACTTGCAAGCAGGTGCACATTTGGAAAGTGGCAGTCCTTTAAAGTTAGGATTGTGAAAATTCAGTGCCAGTGTGTGCCTCTTAGAGTGAGTTTTATCGAGAGTTTGATAAAGAAGAAAGCATATGTCACATGCAGTGCATTAAAAACAGGGAGGTCATTCATAAGTATAGAGACTGTCAGAGGTTGCGGAAAAGGGAGATTAGGAGGGTGAAGAGGAACTACGAAAAGTCTTTGGCAGATGGGATCAAGGAAAACCCTCAGGCTTTGTATTAAGAGTTAGAGGATTACCAGGGAAAGAAAGAGTGGGACATAAAGGAGATCAAAGGAGCAACCTGTGCATGGAGCTAATGAATGTAGGTGAGGTCTTAAATGAATACTTCTCAGCTGTATTAAAAAAGAAAGAAGACATTGTAGCCAGAGATTTCAGTTGGGACAGTGATGTTCCAGAACACGTTAAGATGAATAAGGAGGCGGTATTAGATGTTTTTGCAGACATGTATGTGCAGAACTCTGCAGGGCCTGATGAGATATATCTCAGAATGCTATGAGAAGCAAGGGAGGAGATTGCTGGGGCCATACATGATATTTAATACTTTGCTAGCCTCTTCAAGAAGGGCAGCATGGATAGGCCAAGTAATTATAGACCAGTTAGTCTATCATCAGCAGCAGGGAAATTATTGGAAAAAGTTCTGAAGGACAGGATTAATCAACACTTGGAAAGGTATGGATTGATCAGGGATAATCACACAGATTTTCTTCAGGGAAGTTCTGTCTGATTAATTTAATTGAGTTTTTGAAGAGGTGATTATATATATTGATGAGAGTAGTGAAGTTGATGTGGTTTATGTGAACCTCAGTCAGACCTTTGACAAATTCCCATATGGAAGACTAAGAAGTTAAGTCAAGCTGACAAACAGGATCCAAATAGGAGGCAAAGAGTGATGGTGGAGGGCTGCATCTGTAATTGGAAGCCTGTGACCAGTGGTGTACCACAATGATCAATATTGGGACCCTTGTTTTTGTTATGTACATTTAGAAGTTTGATGTGAAGGTAGAAGGCATAACTAGGCATAATCCTGATAACTGTGATGCATTTTTGGAGGTCTAATAAGGAAGGGCATACACAATGAATGGTACGATCTTAGGGAGTACTGAGGAATAAAGGCACCTTGGTGTACAAGTCCATAGATCCCTGAAGGTGTCAGCACAATGTGGTGAAGAAGTCATATGGATTGCTTGCCTTCATTAGCAAAGTCATAGAATAAAGAAGCAAGGAATTCTTGTTGCAACTTTATAAAACATTGGTTAGAGCACAGATGAAATACTGTGTACTGTTCTGGTCACCACATTATCAGAAGGATGTGATAGCACTGGAGACGGAATGGAGGAGGTTCACCGGGATATGATTTAAGATGAAAGTCTTAGTTATGGGGAGAGGCAGGATAGGCTCGGCTTGTTTGTCCTGGAACAGAGGAGGCTGAGGGGGATCTGATTGAGGCATACAAAACTATGAAAGGCATAAATAGAGCAAGATAGTGCGAAGCTCTTCCCCATGGCTGACGTGTCTGAGACTGGAGGGCATAAATTTAAGGTGAGGAGATCTGAGGAAAAGTATTTCCACCCAGAAGGTAGCAAATATATGGAAGGTACTGCCTGGAAGGATGATGGAGGCAGATACTCTTGCAAAATTTAGGAATCATCTGGAAAGTGTATAAAATGCCAAGGCATAGTAAGCTCTGGACTAAGTACAGCTAAATGGAATTAGTGTAGTTTTGTGTTTGTTGGTCAGCAGAGACAAGGTAGGGCTGAAGGGCATGTTTCTGTGCTGTATAACGTTATGATTCATACCAGACTCAAAATATTAACTCTGTTTCTTTCTCCATAGATGCTGCTGAGCTTTTCTCAGAGTCTCTGTGCTTGTTTCAGTTTTCTAGCATCTGCAGTATTTTGCTTTCAATTGAAACCACAATTGAGACAAACCCAATATGTGTGATGGGAATTCTCTCTGATGTTTGAGTAATATAAAGGAGTGCCTTTGGGATTGTAGTTCACCATGTGTTTTTAAATTATTAAACATGTGAGATATGTAAATAAGTTGGTTTATTCTGCTTTATTATCATTCATTTTGTTTTATTGTTAAGGCCAATCTGCAGCTTGCATGTTTGTGTTTCAATGAAAGTCCAACTTGTTCATGTTTTGCTTTAACTATGGTCTAGCAAGCTAGATTTCAGTCTCAGATCTGACATGTCCAATAATATCATCAATTGGGATCTTAACACGAGATTTGCCTCCTTAGAGATTTACAGGATATCAGACTGACTGGCAGGTCTATATCTCCCATTATGCCACTGTTACTGTTGGGATTATAAAGAGTCCCCATTCTGAGGATCATCGACTGACAGGTAAAACTGGGCTTGACATGAGGTGGGTGAGTGAGATCTGGCTTCAAGCAACCAGAGGAAAGGATTACAAGAAGGTAATAACCTTGGAGTCAGGATCCTGATGGAACAATGGATCCTTAAGAGTTGTTTTTCCATTGATCTTATTTGCTTTTGTAAGATTGTGGGTTGGCTTGCTAAATCACCTGCGTTTCTTCCCACTGAGGGTAAAATACCATTGGGGCATTGGATAACACCCTTCTTGTCATTTACAAGCCTCAAAATGCCCAAGGAGTGTGGGCTGCCTGACACCTTCCCTATTTCCCAGAAATGTCAGAGACCTCTCGAATGAACAATTAAGTAGCAGGACAATTATCCACTGGAATTTAGATGACACCCACCCTTCCGATACCTTCAAGCCCTCTGGGATCACAGATGAAGCAAACTTAGACAAAAACAGATGGATGGATTGCAATGCTTATTTACCCAACTTCTTTTGCTTCTAATGTGAACAATTACAAATCCGGAAAAATAAGTCCTGATGCCGTTTTTAATTGTACACTGTTTCTGAACAAAGACTGCAAAGCCTTCTCCCTCATAAGGTTACAGGTTCAATTCATATCCACAGGACCTATGTGGAGAAATGCCTGACTCCCACAAGGTGTCATGCTGGAACTCTGAAAACAAGAGTAGCAGGCGCTCAATGGAAGCACACAATCCAGCAGCATAATATGATCACAGACAAGACTCAGTAGATGGAATACAGTGCTGGCAGCCTATTGCATCATTTGGAAATAAGGCATTGGGCCACTCTGGCAAGTTTGGGCCAGAGGCCAAAGATGTTTCCTTTAAAAGATTTATGATGAATGTATGCTGCATACCCCTTCACCAAAGATCAAGTCACTTATCCCACCTTGAAGACTAGTACCTATGATGCTGGGTACATTGAGAGGAGGCTGAAATGAATCACCCACTCAATACGTCTGGCTGAGCATTGTTGCAAATGTTTTAGCCTTATCTTTTTCACTGCTGTGCTTGGCTTCTCCATCATTGAGATAGTGATATTTGTGGAGCCTCCTCCTTCAGTGAGTTGTTTAATTGTCCATCACCATTCATGGTCAAATGTGGGAAGACTGCAAAGCATAAATTTGATCCTATGGTTGTGAGATTGCTTAGCTCAGTCTCTTGCTGCTTGTGCTATTTAGCGAGCAAGTAATCCTGTTGTTGTTTCATTAGGTTGACACCTCATTTTTACGTATGTCTAGTGCTGCAGATGTCTTTGACAGAAAACCAAAAATAAACAGTGGAAGAAGCATGTGAAAATGCAAGTATCCCATATACCTGCCTCCTCAAACTCTATCTGCCCCATCCAAGGCAGAGTATACAGATCCATCTTTGGACTACTTAGTCACCTGAGGACCTAGAACTCAGTGGGGAAGAAAATTATCCTCAGTACCAAGGAACCACCTAAGAAGAGAAGGTTTGCCTTAGACTTGTTACATCAGCAAAATGATGAACATGGTCATTGTCAGTGCTGCTAATGACTACTTCGCAATCCCGGATGTAACTTATTGATGCTCAGTTTGTGTTTCACTGACTTCAGACTTAAATCCAAGAGGAGAGTTGAGATTGACATCAAGTGCCCTTGACATCAAGGAAACATTTGTCTGATATGACATCAAGAATCCTTAGCAAATCAAAGTGAATTGGGGCAAAACACTCCATTAGTTGAATTCACACCAAGCACAAAGGAAAATGGTTCTGATTTTTGGACAAGGTCAGAAATCACATGGCACCATGCTAGAGTCCAACAGGTTTATTTGAAAACACAAGCTTTCAGAGCATAGCCCCTTTGTCAGGTGAAAGGGCAACGCTCCGAAAGCTTGAGTTTTCAAGTAAACTTGTTGGACTATAACCTGGTGTCATATGATTTCTGGCTTTGTCCATCCCAGTCCAACATCGGCACATCCACATCCTGGTTGTTGGAGGTCAATTATCTCTATTCCTGAACATCACTTTAGGAGTTCCTCAGGGTGGTGTCCTTGTCCTAACCATCTTTAGCTGTTTCATCAGTCACCTTTCTTCTGTCATAAGGTCATAAACAGGGATGTTTGCTAATGATTTCACAAAGCACAGCACCATTTGCGACCAAAAGTTACTAGCTTTGACTATACCTTTTGAATCTAGCCAACATCCAGCTCTGGCTGATAGGTGGCATGTAATATTTGAGTCACATGAGTGCCCAGAAATGATCATCTCAAACAAGAAAATATCTAACTACCTTCACTTGATATTCAATGACATTTGTGTAATTTCACTATCAACATCCTGGAATTCATATTTGCCAGATGGACTAGCCATAGAGTTATTGTAGCTCCACTAGCTGGTTGAGTCTGAACATTCTGAGTAACTCTACTCCTCTTTCTCCATTGGCTGTGTATTATTTACCAGGCACATGCCAGGAGTCTGATGGAATACCCTCCATTGCTTGGAGGAGTGCAACTTCAGCAACAATTAAGAAGATTAACACAAAACAGTTTTGTTTGAATGACCAATTTAAAGATTTACTGTCTCTACCAATGATGCTCAATGGCAGCGATATGTATCATTTTGCAGCAACTTTGACAGCAGCTTCCAAAACCAGAACCTCTCCCATATGGAGAGAAGGAGTAACAGTAAAAGGAACCTAAGGGGCAACTTTTTTCATGCTGAGAGTGGTATGTGTATAGAATGAGCTGCCAGAGGAAGTGGTGGAGCCTGGTACAATTACAACATTTATAAGCATCTGGATGGGTATATGAATAAGAATTGTTTAGAAGGATATGTGCCAAATGCTGTAAAATTGGACTAGATTAATTTAGAATATCTTGTCAGCATGGACAAGTTGGACTGAAGGGTCTGTTTCCCTGCTGTACATCTCTGTAACTCTATAACTCTCACGCTCCCATAACCAAAAGGGCATTTTTAAAAGGCATTTATGCCACTTGTTGTTGTTAAAATGCCAGTTGATTCTTCATTGTGTTATTCTTTATATCAATTTTTTGGTTTGGAGCTGAGAACTGTGAGCTGAAGATGACCTTTGGGCTGGGTAGCAGGTAGTGTAAAAAAGGGGAAGAGAGAACAATCAAGCTATTATTTGTCTGTGATGCTAATCCTGGAGCTTACTTGCAGATTGATATTTGATCAAAATGTTCTACAGACTCTTTGCTTCCAGATAGCAGATGTTTGGCCATAAATGATGTCAGTACCTGGGAACTGGTTCCGGCATATCTGGGAGAGACACGTTGCTCTATCAGATGACAGAAGTTGAATGGCAACTGAGACCTAATGGGCAGACAGTCTGTCTAATTGACAGAGGCTAGAGTTTGAACTGGGTTTTTGACTCTCTCTTATGTGCAGAGGAGTTTGACTGTTGATAATGCAGAAGAAGATCTGAAAGTTCCCTGCCAAACTTTCCATTATCAGCCATTCGAAGTTCAGAGAATGGAAACTATGTTAGAAGTATTACTGATGCCATTGGAATGAACTGGAAAACATGATATTAGTTGAGGTCTTCCGGAAATCAAACGAGGAACAATCGTATATGCCTATGGAATAATGCATCAAGAAAACCACTGGCCAGTTTTGAGATTTTCTTTTAGGTATGCCTTAACTGTGTATGTTTGTTAGTCTATCTTTTGTGTGAATGGGGGGTGAAAACATAGGTTATTGGGTTTCAATCATAGACATCAGTTAGCTTTCTTGGTCATTTAATTTTGCTCGCTAAAGTCATGGTATTGCTAATAAATTGCGCAGTCTGTTGTTTAGGCCACAGAACCAGTGCCTAGATTTGTTTACTCGCATATGGTTTTAGATTGGTTCTTCAAAAAGTCTGGTTAGGTACAACAGTGGTCCATTTGAAGGATCTTTGAAAGTTTTAATTTTAGTCTGTTGTGAAGTTAAAGGTGGAAAGGCTGATTTGGTTCACCTATCTGTCCCTGTGCTATAACATTACTTGTTGAAAGTACAATAGGTTTTGGTACTCCCAGTACATCAAAAGAGAAAATAGAAGAGTGTCCAGTCACCTGGCCTATTCTGGTGAGATGATTAAACTTTTTACAGCATTGATCTTTAGCTCTGGAGTAAGATCTTGTGTTCAGTATCAGTGCCACTCACTAAACATGGCAGAGGTACCACATCTGGTGGTTTTCCTACATAGGTACTCAGCAGTTGATGTTTCTTGATGCCAACTCCTTGATGCCAACTTCATCAACGGCATTTGCAGGTCTGTAAAATGTTAGCACTGCCTTCTTGCTTAAATTCCATGTCCGCTTGCTATGTCTTCCGTACTCATTGATCCTGACATAACTCTCCTTATCGAGTCATAACAGCACTGAAACACACCCTTCTGTCCAAACAGCCCATGCCGACTATAATCCCAAACTAAACTAGTCCCACGTGCCTGCGCTTGGCCCATATCCTTCCAAACATTTCTTATTCATGTACTTAGCAAATGCTTTTCAATGTTATAACTGTATCCACATCCATCACTTCCTCTGAAGGTTCGTTCCACAGACTAACCACTCTCTGTGTGAAAAAGTAGCCTCTCATGCCTTTTTTAAGTCTCTCTCTTCTCATCCTAAAAATACGCTCCCTTGCCTTGAAGTTCTCTGCCCTAAGGAATAGACACCTGCCATTCACCTTACCTATACCCCTCATGATTTTATAAACCACCATAAGGTCACCCCTCAACGTTCTATACTACACTGGAAAAAGTCCCAGTCTATCCAACCTTTTCTTTTAACTCAAACTCTCCACTCCCGGCAATATACTGCTAAATCTTTTCTGAACACTCTCCATCTTAATAACACACTTCCTATAACTGGGTGACCAGAACTGGACACAGTATTCCAGAAGATGCCTCACCAATGTCCAGTACAACTTCACCAAGGCTTTCTAACTCCTATACTCAAATGTCTGAGCAATAAAGGAAAGCTGCTAAACACTTTCTTAACCATCCTGTCTGCATATGATTCAAATTTCAAAGAATTATGAACCCGAATCCTTAAGTCTGTCTGTTCTACAACACTACCTGAGTCCCTATTTTTAATTGTGTAAGTCCTGCCCTTGTTTGTTTTACAAATTGCAATACCTCACATTTATCCAATTTAAACTCCATCTGCCACTCCTCAGACTATTGACACAATTCATCAAGATCTCTTTGTAAGGTTAGGTAATCTTTTTCAATGTCTACTCTACTACTAATTTTAGTGTCATCTGCAAATTGACTAGCCATGCCTCTTATATCCTCCTATAAATCATTGATATAAATGACAAATGAAAGTGGACCCAGCATCAATCCCTGTGGACCACCACTGGTAACAGGCCTCTAGTCTGATAAACAACCCTCTATGACCACTCTCTGTCTCTTGCTGCCAGGCCAATTTTGTATCGGACTGGTAAGCCCACTTTGAATTCCATGTGATTTAACTTTGCTAATTAGTCTACCATGTGAAACCTTGTCAAAGACTTTACTAAAGTCCAAGTAAACTATGCCTACGACTGTGCTTTCATCAATCCACTTGTTTACTTCCTCAAAAAAACTCAACCAAGTTTGTGGGACATGATTTCCTTCACACAAAACCACGCTGACTACCCCTGATCATTCTTTATCTCTCCAAATGCGTATAAAGCCTATCTTTCAGAATCGCCTCCAACAATTTACCAACTACTGAAGTCAGACTCACAGGTCTATAGTTTCCAGGCTTCTCCTTACATCCCTTCTTAAACAAAGGGAGAACATTAGCCACTCTCCAGTCATCCAGCACGTCACTTGTAGTTATAGATGGTAAATATATTTCTGAAAGGGCCACTGCAATTTCCCCCCTATTTTCTCACAAAATCCTGAGATACAGTCGATCAGGTCCTGGAGATTTATCCAATTTTATATTTTCTAAGACTTCCAGCACTTCCTCTTCTCTAATGTGAACTGTTTTCAAAACATCAATATTTATTTTCCTGAGTTCTCTAGCTTCCATTTCTTTCTCCATGTAAAAACTGACATGAAAAAATAATTTAATACCTCTCCCGTCTCCTGAAGTTCAACACAAAGCTGGCCTCATTGACCTTTAAGGAGTCCTACTCTCTCTCTCGCTGCCCTCTTGCTCTTAATGTATTTGTAGAATCTTTCTGGATTATCTTTAAACTTATCTGTCAAGGCTATTTCATGTCCCCTCTTTGCCTTCCTGACTTCCTTCTTAAGAATGCCCATGCACTCTTTATACTCCATTATGTATATCTGACATGATCTTTTTTCTTGACCAGAATCTCAATATATTTATTCATCCATTGTACCAGCATTACCAGCCTTACCCTTCACTCTAACAGGAACATAATGACTCTGAACTCTCGTTATCACACTTTTGAAAGCCTCCCCCTTATCAGATGTCCCTTTACCTGCAAACAGCCTACTCTAATCAACCTTTGAAAGTTCTTGTTGCATACTATTAAAAACTTTAACTTTTATGGAAGTCTTATGCTTTTCCATTGCTGTTTTGACATGAATAGAATTTGATCATCAGGCGCCAAGTCACTTGCCCTGCCTTATTGCCCAACTGGATTCTTAACTTTCTGACCCACAGACTGCAAACAGATTAACAACTGCACCTCCTCCATGATAACAGTCAACATTGGAGCCCCCCAAGGATGCGCCCTCAGCCTCCTGCTTTACTCCCTGTACACCCATGACTGTGCTGTCAAATTCCAAAAAGACACTATCTATAAGTTTGCTGATGACACCCTCAAGGTAGGACAGATACCTAACAACAACGAGTCAGATTGCAGCAAGGAGATAGAGGGCTTGGTGACATGGTGCAGTGTGAACCACCTGTCAATGTCAGCAAAACTAAAGAACTGATCATTGACTTCAGAAAGAAAGGAGGAGAACGTGCTTCCATCTACATCAACAGCGCTGAGGTTGAGAGGGTGAAGAGCATCAAGTTCCTAGAAGTGATGATAACTAACAACCCTGTCCTGGACTTCCCACATTGATGTGATGATCAAGAAGGCAAAACAACACCTCTTCTTCCTCAGGCAGCTTGGGAAATTTGGCATGTCTTTAAGGACCCTCACCAACTTCTACAGGTGCACCATTGAAAGCATACTGTCTGGGTGCATAACAGCCTGGTATGGCAACTGCTCTGCCCAGGACTGGAAGAAACTACAGAAAGTGGTGTGCACAGCCCAGACCATCACAGAAGCCAACCTTTCATCAATGGACTCCGTTTACACAGTTTATTACCATGGAAAGGCTGCCTACATCATCAAAGGCCCATCACACCCCCGTAATGCTCTCCTACAAACTCTTCCGTCACGCAGACGATACAAAAGCTTAAACACACACAACAGCAGGGTCAGGAACAGCTTCCTCCTGACCATTTGTAGACTGATGTATAGACTGTCTAACTTCAAATGATGCTGATTTTGCTAATGTTAATCACGCGCTGCGCAACTTAACCTGTATCCCTCTGTCGAAGGATTTTTTTCACCCTATGATCTGCATGTCTTTGTTTACTAAGATTTGCCTGTACTGCTCATGAACAAAGCTTTCCACTGTACTTAGGCACACATGACTTTAAATAAATCAAATCAAATCAGATAAATGCGAGGTGTTGCAAATCAGGGCAGGACTTATTCAGTTAATGGTAAGGCCTTGTGGAGTGTTGCTGAACAAAGAGACCTAAGAGTGCAGGTGTATCGTTCC
Organism: Ginglymostoma cirratum; assembly: GCA_024137785.1. Classification (NCBI taxonomy): domain Eukaryota; kingdom Metazoa; phylum Chordata; class Chondrichthyes; order Orectolobiformes; family Ginglymostomatidae; genus Ginglymostoma; species Ginglymostoma cirratum. Next base: position 45,650,868 of record JAHRHZ010000019.1, on the reverse strand, counting down.
TTGAAAGTGGAGTCACAGGTTGACAGGGTGGTGAAGAAGGTGTTTGGTACGTTTGCTTTAATTGGTCAGAATATTGAGTATAGAAGTTGGGACATCATGGCTGTTCAGGATATTGGTGAAGCTACTTATGGAATATTGCATACAATTCTGGTCACTCTTCCATGGAAGGATGTTGTTAAACCTGAGAGGGTGCAAAAGAGATTTACAAGGATGTCGACTGGACTGAAAGGCTTGAGTAAAAGAGAGAGGCTGAATAGACCAGGGCTTTTTCCCTGGAGTATCGCAGGCTGAGGAGTGACCTTATAGAAGTTTATAAAATCCTGAGGGACATGGATAGGGTGAATAGCCAAGCTTTTTTTTCCTAGGGTGGGGGAGTTCAAAACTAAAGGACATAGGTTTAAGCTCAGAAAGGAAAGATTTAAAAAGTACCTGAGGGGTAACCTTTTCATGCAGAGAGAATAAAAGATTTTATTCAAGTGCATGCAAAGGTAGAGCTCATCTTGGTCACCAAATGAACTTCTCAGGACTATACAGTTTTCAACACACATTTATAATTCCCAGTTTCATGTATTCATTTTGACCTATAGCCTGTGGTCTGCTTGTTTCTATAATAACCCGACCTTCTTCTTTGGCCTTAAGTGCCCCTTATCCCCTTATTATGTGTCACAATGAATAATTGTTACAATTGAAATTAAGCTAACCACCTAATTAATTGAGATAAAGCTCCCTTTTTTTAAACATTTTAGTCTTGATATAACTTACACCATTGTCCCTACTTCAATCCTTTCTTTTGAATCCCTAATTAAGAGCAGCTTTACCCAGTCCTGACATTCCTGAGATCCTCTACCTACAAATTGCTCCAGTGATCCCACTCGTGTTTGGTAGACTTCAGACCTCTTCATTTACAGATCTCTTATTGCTTCACTGAAGTCCTAATGACCAAGGCTGGACTCAAAACTCTATCTCATTAGAAACAATTCTCAATTGTTTCAAACTTTCATGTTTCCTCAGAAAGATCTTTAATTGTGATGGATATCAGAATGTGTCCTTTATTCACTAGTTTTACCATCTGTACTCCCTGGAATACCATCAGTCTCAGTGTTGGCAAATACAAATCAATAGATCAATAGGACCCCAATAGATCAATGGCCACTTCTAACCTTCCCACTTCCTAAAACATAAGCTGCGTTCTTGCCAACTTGGCTCAATTACTTTCTGTGACCTCTAGTATTCTAGTGACATCATTAGGTAGGTGCACTAGCATCTTAGCCCCTATGATTGCTTGACATCTACCTGACGCACCAATTCATTTTTCACCGCTCCCAAGGATTCAAGCTTACATCTTCCTGAATGAATTCTGCTGGCATGTTCTCGCAGCACAATGATCAGAAACTTAGCTGTGTTCTGTGCACCTCCAGTTATAGGTTGAGGAATATCCAGTTCCTGTCTTTCTTCCTGTAAGTTAATTGTATTGTCACAATCTAATGTAAATGCCAGGATGCAGTACCAAATCTTATGTCTTTAACATCTGACCATATGTTATCAATAAGGTTGAGATCTAATGTCAAGTGCATTTCTCTTAGACTGTGAGTCTATTCTATAAATGATGGCCTGGGATAGTAGTTTTAGTCCTTCTGTTATGCCCTCCATCTGGTCCTTTATGGCTGAAAGTGCACATTCCTTTCCCTGACTGCGAATTGCAGTCCTCCTGCGTTCATTTTGGCCATACCGGAGGCACAATCATACACACCGGAGATTATCAGTGTTGTAATATGAAAGTTGGGTAAATGTATCTATGCTAAGCTTGACCATTCTGACCCTTTTTAACTCAGGCACATTACGTATGAGATAGCCAAAGGGGCAAGAGTCGGGGAAGGTCCAACATAACTTTATTGAACACTTTACCAAGGAGAAACAATTTTTATCAGATTCTACTGCTGTACTTTAATTAAAATCTACCAAATTCTATCAATCATTTCACACGACACTTCATTGAATTGTCTTAAATCCGTAAGCAAAAAGTTTCAATCTACACTAGCTATCTACTTCTAATATGCATGCCTGAGTATTCGCTACACCCTATCCACTGGTTCAAAATGTTCTGTTTGAACTGTTTGTCTGAAAGGACTAGTAATACACATTCAATTAGGATGAAAAAGCTGTTCCTCAGACTTTTAGAGTTGGCTGATGTTTCAGGATCTGCAGCCATTGAATTGGGCTTCTCCTGTCTTCTAGGGCTCATTCTGGTCTTTAGGTTGTCTCACTGAGGAGCTGCCTCTGAGGATATTGAAAAAGGTGCAAAAAGCAGAGACGGCTGAGTTCCATGTTGCCCTTTTATCCCCCTCTTTGCAGCTTCCACAAAGATTCTGTGGCTTATTTCCAATACTAGCATCAGTTAGAGGCAGGAAAATCCAATATGGAACTATTTTCCATATATGGAGGTTGCAGAACATGAACCTACAGTGGGGAGGCAATGGCCTAGTGGTATTATTGCTGGGCTATTAATCCAGAGACCCAGGTAATGTTCTGGGGACCTGGGTTCACATCCCATCATGGCAGATAATAGAATTTGAATTCAAGAAAAATCGGGAATTAGGAGTCTAATGATGGTCATGAACCGATTGTCAATTGTAAGGGAAAAACCCATCTGGTTCACTAATGTCCTTTAGGGAAGGAAATCTGTCATCTAGTCTGACCTACGTGTGATTTCAGACCCACAGCAATGTGGTTGACTCTGGGCAATGAGATATGAGCAAAAAATGCTGGCCTAGCCAGAGATGACCACATCCCATCAGTGAATATTTTTTTTAAAACTGTCAAGTTCTGTCTTTGTCACTTTGTGCCTCTCGCCTCCTACTGAACTGTGTGCCACCAAGTCTGCGTAGCATTCATCTAATATAGCAGGTTTGCTGGAGGTGTAAGCAATGGTTCATTCTGAAACAATGTGGCCATTAGCCCCTAGCCAGGTAGTTTCAGGCCTTCCTGATTTTGATGGGAATTTGATTGTTCAAGGCCTAGTTGCATGCACACTGTCTGTTCCAGCATTGCAGTTTGCAAATAGTAAAGTTCAGCTAGGTTTAAACTTGACTTCCACATTTTGAGCTTTAATCCTTGCTCATGAAAAATGTCCATATTTCTGTAACCATCCTGGAGGTCATGAGTCACCTGACAACAGCAATTAATTCAGGACCAAATGAACACTTCCAAATAAACCTCCATATACCTACAAAGCTCCATCACATCCTTTCTGGGAGGCAATGTGAACACCAGAGACTATATGAGCCTGATAATATTGGACCTTGCGCTGCAACTTTTGATTTTCCCAGTTGATGAACATCACATGAATGCTTCCATCATTTGATAAGTTGTATCAAATTGTAGGTCATCTATAAGGTAATCATTGTGACAACATGTAATACCACTCTAAGTTTCTACCTTCAGTGGATGACACATGATTGAGTACTTACTGGGTTCTGATGTCCACAAGTTGACAAATTGAAACATTGTGTACCTGTACAATCAAGTTGATTGGCACCAACAATACATGGCTCTTAACTACATTACCTCTTTAAACCTGGCTCCCAGACAAATGAAGTCAAATTTGTCCAAACTACGGTGATGTTTACTTCTGTCTAGTACACATCTAAGTGTCCCTCTACATGGTCACAGAGAACTGATGTGTCTGGTTTACCTTGGGCAAAATACTACTCCCTTGTTTATTCAAGGAAATTCAAATTGCACACTGCACTGTCTATAGTTTACTTTACCCCAGGCCCTTTCCTTAGCTTGGGTCCTGGAATCAATCTACCAGCTTCCCATCCTAAATGTTGACCTCCATGTCTAATGGGTAAGGCTGTAAATGTATTCATCATCCGATGTCAATGTTTGAACCGGGAACACTAATTGAGCTATGAAGATTCTGCTGGCTACTCCAATTGCGGTGGAAAAATGATCACTCAAGAGTCTGTATTTCAAGCAAGCAATAATATTATTCCAGCACATACAAGGGAAAAGCTTATCTTAATAAGCCAAAAGAAAACTTTTCAAGGCTAGAATTTACAACACATATTTATAATTTGCTTAATTTTCATTTTATCCCAACTAATATTAATTCCCTTATCTCTTCTTCAATTTGTATCTCTAACCTGGGAACAATAAAATTGAAGCTGTTCCTCGGAGAACAGCTTTCTAAACCTAGCAGCACAGTAATGTTGGTAATTTCCTGGACTTGGACATGATCATTTAGATGAACCACTACAGCTTATTTGTGGATTTTGAAACTTGTTAACTTGGGCTCCAATCCCACCATGGTTAATGGTGAAACTTGAATTCAATAAAAATCTGGAATAAATATCTCTTCTAATGGCAATGATTTACCATCTATGGTAACCATGTAACCATTATCAAATGTTAAGAAATCCATCTGGTTTACTAATGTTCTTCAGGGAAGGAAATCTGTCATCTTTACCTGGGCTGACTTACACATGACTCTAAATCTGCAGCAACATGTTTGACTCTTGATTGATTAATTGATTGATTCATCATGTGTACCGAGAGACAGTGAAAAGCTTTGTTTACTAGCAGTACAGGCAGATCATAGTAAGCAAAGGATGTACAGATCAAAAAGATTTAGACAGAGGCATACAAGTTGTATTTGTCCTCAGGCAATTAGAGATGGTTAATAAATGCTGGTCTATCAAGACACACCCACATCCCATAAACAAATCAAAAAAGAAATTTTAAAAGGTTCTGAGACATTCGCCCAGATACTCTGATGGCCAGTTATTGGAACAGCGCAGACAGAAGCTGTGCATTGGAACCATGCAGAATTCTTGACTTCAGATGGGCAATTTCCCTATGTCTACAATCCTCGAAAAATGTCCAAAATATTTGGAAACTTTGGAGAGTTCTAAGGCAATTCAGTTTAATATTTTACCCAGGAAATGTGAGATGATTTAAAACGTACTCTAACATCTGGCAATTATTAAACTGACAAGCCTCACCCACAACTGGACCCTCTCCAACCTGACATTCCTCCAATTCCACATCAGCCTGAGTCCTATCAGACTCAAATGATTCCCACCAAGGCCTGAACCCTCACCTCCAGACATGAGAATCTTTTCTATCTGTCAGATTGGACCCCACTCACAAGTAAACTGACCTCAGATTGACACAGAGACAACAAGGTGTAGAGATGGATGAACACAACAGGCCAAGCAGCATCAGAGGAGCTGGAAGGCTGATGTTTCGAGCCTAGACCCTTCTTCAGAAATGGGTCTGAATTTCTGCTTGGCCTGCTGTGTTCATCCAGCTCTACACCTTGTTA